>PVKE010052697.1:0-10255 GCA_004027555.1 Craseonycteris thonglongyai
TCAAGAACGTAGCCTACTGGTGTGGGATATGTTCAGGGCTCATTTAACTACCAGCACAAAGAACAGGCTGGCAAGAATAAACACAGATGCGGCAGTTATTCCTGGAGGATTGACATCATTGGTACAGCCACTGGATGTGTGCCTAAACAAGCCATTTAAAGATCGCATTAGAGAACAGTGGAATGAGTAGATGGTTAGCGGCGAAAAGTCATTCACAAAAGGAGAAAACACGCGTGCGCCACAATTGGATGTTTTGTGTGACTTTGTCATAAAAGCCTGGAATGATATTACTGAAGAAACAGTAATCAGGTCTTTCAAGAAGTGAGGTATATCAAATTCTTTGGACGGTATGGAGGATGACTTCTTGTGGCAAGATGAAGGGGAAGCCGAAGCTAAAGCCACACCGTCTGATTCGGAATTTGATCCATATGATGACTGTCTTACAAATGTACCACAAGAGGTCATTGATGAACTTATGATGTCAGAAGAAGAACATGATGAGGATTTTGAAGGATTTTAAGCTCACAATGCTCCTCTGCCTAGAAAAACCTCTTATCATCCTAGTCAGTCACAAATAAGCATTTTCTGCAAGTTCTTCATGTAATTTTCTTTCCAGATGATGCCATCATTGTTAATGTTCTCTTTTGGATTTCTTGTTTCTCGGTCAAGTTCATGGCATTGCCATTTGTGAAGAGACCTTCCATTTATCATATCAATGTACGGTATATTACGGTATGCTCAAAAAATGTCATTCATTAAAAATTTAATTAAAAAAAGAACTGGTGTTGCCTCAGAAGTGGGGGGTAGTCTTATACAGTGAATATAGGCCTAAATCTATGTTTTAACTGTAAAATTAGGGGGTTGTCTTATACGCCCGGTCGTCTTATACGCCGGAAAATACGGTATCTAGTTAACAGTTCACCTGTGCATCTTATTCCAGAGGTAGGTATCATGAGTTTAGGATAAAGCCAACCATTTTGTGCTAAACACTCATCATTTTGCAACAGAACTGGAGAACTGATACAGAATTCTCTGACTTCTGCATTCACAGACTTTCCTAGCTCTCTGGCTCACCTGTCCTAGGAATAGAGGAGGATTGCAACTGAAGACAATGGCTTGCTCTTTTCAGTAATTGAGGAGGTGGAGGCTAATGGGGCTTTTATTGAGTAGTTTTTCTGTGCTCTGCAGTACAGATCACGTAATCCTTTAGATAGCCCCTTGAAGATGGTGGTTTTGTCAGCCATGTTTTAGAGAAGACACTAGAGACGTCCAGAGTTAAGAAACTTTTGCAAAGCCCAGCACCTCATAAGTGGGTAGGCTGGATTTTAGTCCTGGTCTTTCAGGCTCCATTACCCATGCTCTTTTTCCATATACCACCATATCCAATGGATTCACCACTGTCATTGGCCATCCAGGTTTAGAAATTGGCAGTGGCTCTCAGTGGAAAAGGGCTACTTGAAACTGATGATGATGATGATGATAATAATGATGATGAAAAAGAAGAAGAAGGAGGAGAAGAAAAAAACAATGCCAGCTTGCCCAGATGCTGGTAGGGTCTCCTCAGTTAGCCTTGTCACATCCTATCCTGTCATGGGGCATGTGAGATCACAGGGCTAAAATAACCCTGGACGGCTGATGTAAAATGAATTGCATGTGACACCGCCCTTGAATTTCCCAGCAGGAGGCTTCAACCCAGCTTTGTTCCCTGAGCATTGAATTTACTAGCAGGGTCCTCGGGTCCCTAAAAAGGCTTCCTGCAGTTTCCGTTGGAACAGAAACCAGGACCCTATGGAATCTTTTTTTTTTTTTTTTTAAGATTTATTTTTATTATTTTTGACAGAGAGAGAGATACAGAGACAGAAAGGGGGAGGGCCCAGAACAGTCTCCATAGTTGCACATCATTGGTTTTTCCACAGTTTCATTCCACAGGTGGGCGCGGGGCTGCACAGGGCAGGAACTGGGCCGGGGTCTCACCCCAGTGAGAACTGAGCTGGGGGCACTCCCTGGTTCAGCATATGGGTCCACACGGGCCGGGGCCGATTTTTGATCCTCATTCCCCAGGGCTGCAAGGCGAGTGCTTAACTCACTGAGCCATCCCGGCTTCCCCAGTATTTTCTCCATTTAAGTGAGGATAATGATAGTACCACTTCCTCAAAGTGGTGCCGGTCAGTTGAGCTAATGGTGCCAGATCCACGGTGGATACACAGGGAACAATCGTAGCTTACTTTCTTCTGGATTATATTATCTTTGATTTTTCTCTTTTCTCCTCTCACAATCCATTAACACACTGTCACTTTATCTTTAAATTATTCCTTGAGTCTGATTTTTATGCCCAGCTATCTATCACCTTATTTCAAACCAGCCTGAGCTCTAGCCTAAGTTACTATAGTTGTCTCTTCCCTGGTCTCCTGCTTGTATGCCTATTTGAGCATCCAGGGTGACTTTGTTAAAATATAAACAGGATCATTCACTTCATTCCTTATGACCCTCGGTGGTTACTCACTGTGTGTGGAATCAACCTGGACCCCTTACCCTACAAGTTGTTACCTGATCTGGTCCCTGCCCACTGCCCCACCTTCATCACATTGCCCCTCGTCCCCTGGCAAACTGCTGCAGTCATGGTGACCGTCTTTCTGTTCCATGGATGCGCCAAGCCCAGTGGCCTGTGGACCTTTGCACTTGCTGTTTGTCCCTGTTCTGGGAATGCTATTCCCCCAGATCTCTGCATGGCTGGAAATGCCTTATCATTTGAAGAGAATTCCAAACTTCTCAATAGAAAGGCACAATATCCCCTCTTCCAATTACTTCCTGACACATTACTCTGTTTTAATTTCCTTCATGTACTCATTACTACCTGAACATTTCTTGTTTATTTGTTTAATTGTTTGTCGTTTATGTCCCCCCTCTAGAAGGCAAAGTCCATGACTCTTCTCATGATTCCCTATCTAGTTCCTAGAAAAGTGCCTGGGTGTCTGAAGCACTCAGCAAACATTGATTGATTGGATAAATGTTATCTTTATTATAAGTTTAAAACAAATTAAAAAATAAGAGGAAGCCTTCCAATATTTATCTTTAACCCAGGGTTTGGGATGCAGTGGTCACAGACAGGCTAACGGGAAACAGTGAATGGAGGACTCAGCCTGTCTTCAGAGCAGGAGATGCAAGGAGGCATCTCCCTCAGCCAATGTCCTCCAAATGTTTGCATGTGTTTGTTCAGAGAGCTGGCTGTGTGCTGGACCTGTGCTGATGTCTGGGCTTACAGCAGCTACTATGAGAGAACTAGGCGGGACCCTCATCAAGCTTTTACTTTAATAGGGAACACTGGCATTGCATATACGCATTTTCATTTGAAATACATTTTTAAGAAGGAGAGCTGTGCAGGGAACCCAGAGAGCCTTTTGTAGGAGGGCCTGTCCTGAAGGATCAGGGAGGGCTTCCCAAGGGAGTGATGTTTAAACCACATCTGAAGGATGCTTAACATTTCCCCCATTTTCTCATGAATTTCTTATAACCAGCCATTGAGGAGGGTGCAAAGTTGTGCAGATGGGACCAGCAAAGAAGTGCTTTCTTTGGAATCTCTCCACCTAGAAGACACAGTTTTCTCATTTCTATTTATAAAGTAGTCCATATGTACTAGCAGTGGCCATGGGGGATTGTTAAAAACTTCATTGAGGGAAAGGAAGCTGAGGCTCAGTGGAGTAGGCTCATTTGTCCAGTTTATGTCACTAGTAAGTTGTAGATTAGGCTCATGTCTTCATGACTTCCAAGGCCCACACTTCTTTAGATAACTTTAGTTAGTCCTTTGCGATCATGAGGAATTTCAGGTTTAGGACATTCATCTTGTCAATTTTGTTTTCTCAACCATTTGGCCTGTTCTGGATTTTTAGGAGTTAAAAATTGGCTGATGCCCCTTTCAGTCCTAACAAAATGTCTCCATATTCACGGTCCTTTGAGATCTCCTGGCAAGTGAGAAACCAAAGTGCAAGCAGGTCCTTCCTTTGCCAGCCAGTCTAATGATTTGGCACACTGGAGCTGAGCGGTTTTGAACCTTGAGGCTGCCTCTGAGTACCTGCATCCCTACCCTCATGCAAGTCACCAAAACTCTCTGTAAAATGGCCAATACAATCTTATAGAGCCAGTCGGGGAAATGCTCATGAAATTGATCTTGAAGTACTTGGCAATTGCAAGCTCCGTGAGAATCACTGGTAAGAATAACTAACTAACATTGGAGGATGGATTTACTTAGGAAAGCTCCATCTGCAGTGAGGGTGGGCCCCCCTTTCCTGTTGCTCCTGGCACGTGCCCTTCTCCAAGTAACATTTGCAGCAGTCTGGGTGGTTTGCTTAGAGCCATCCAGAAAAGTCGGTGGGAAAATCCAACAGACCATTGGCACTTAGAGACTGGGGTTGGCACCAGTCACAGTGAGAGGCATTGCTTTTATTAGCAACACAGTCGTTTTATGGCAGGCGAGGCAGGAGTGCCTAATATGCAGACTCAAGATGCTACTGTGGCTCTTAGAGGAAGATACACCCACAGAAACCCCAAATTATAGACATGGCAATGTGGTGATAAGACTTGACTTATATGTGCTCATTCCTAGAAAGACCTGCTGTCCCTCTCTCAGGTCACATGTGTGGTGTTTGACTACTAGCTATGCCACTTAATAGCTATGTGATTGATTGCATGACTGACCTCTCTGTTCTCATCTGTAAAGTAGGGGTCTTCATACATTCATCTCATAGAGTTGTTTTGTGGAATCAGCAGGTTAACACAGGGAAAGCACTTAGAATAGTGTCTGGCACTTAGGAGGTGCACAGTGATGATGAAACTGCTGTTGGATCTCCATATTGCTCCTTTCCTTCTCCCCAGAGGCCTTTTAAAGGACTCCTTGGGATGACACTCAAAAGTCTTGGAACTTGACCTTTGCATCCCACTTCTCGGACAATGAAAGGACACAGTATGCCTGAGAATGGCCCCTGTTAGACAATGAAGCTCATAAAAGTCAGAGGGAAGGGTTTGGAAATTCAGCTCAGCTGGGGCATCCCAGATGAAAGGACACATTTTTTTTTTATTGTTTTTGACCGAGAGAGAGAGAGAGAGAGAGAGAGAGAGAGAGAGAGAGAGAGAGAGAGAGAGAGAGAGAGAGAGAGAGATACAGAGAGAGAACTGAACTGGGGGAGCTCCCAGTTCAGCATATGGGTCTGCACGGGCCGAGGCCAGGATTTGATCCTGGGTCCCCGGCGCTGCAAAGTGAGCACTTAACCCACTGAGCCATCCCGGCTTCCCCAAAAGGATACAGTTTTAAAGATCCATTGCAGTTTATACTGACAAACACACAAATAGGCGGATTGGCACTTCCTGCCTTGGGGATGTAGGCTTGCCACCCTTACTAGCAGCTCCCACCCACCACCACCATAGCCCGCCATGTGTTTTCTCTTTCTTCCTCTTTCTTGTTTAATATAATTTGTGCTTCCTAGATCTGTCAGTAAGCACTAAATATCAGGCATCTGTCCTGTGGAGAACGGGGATTGCTGGTGTGATAAGAGGGAGCCATGGTTCCTAACCTGGGGAAATAATTGCGATGTCAAAAGCAGGCTGAGAAATCTACACTCACGTGTGAGCACATTTATCCTGCCCACATCCCATTCATTCTTTAAAACTACCTCAAATATCACCCTCTTTTAGGAAGCCTTCCCAGAATTTCCTTTGCAGAGTTGGTGGTTTTATTTCCTTTTTTTGGTTGAGTCCATAAAACCTTACTGAGATTGTGATTGTCTGACTCCCATAGTAGACTGGGAGCCTCTTGAGGAGAGACCATGGGAGCAGTTCAGGAGGACAGCCAATAGCTCTTCTTAGAACTCACACACTCAGTATAGGCTTGTTAAATGGAGCAGCAAATAAATGTAAATGGTCAATAATAAAATGATAGCCAACACTGAGTGTCTTTTGAAAAGCAGTTCTCAGCCCCCCTCCATTGTAATGGAAGCTAATGTTTAACTGAGGGTTTCCTTTCATTCTGTGTGCTTTTCCTTCAGTAGCTTATTTGATCACTCTAACTGCCTTACGAGGAAGTATAATTAGTGTTGCCATTTTATCAGTGAAGAGACAAGAAGCACCCAGAGGTTTGAGAATCAGAATTCAAACTCAGTGACCTGATCCAAAACCTGGCCTCTTAACAGCCACACTAAACTGACCCTCCTAGTAAGACTTTGGAAATTTGTCATGGGTCCTCCTGCTTTCTCTCTCTTTGAAGGCAGGGGTTCTGGCTGATTGGATTTCTCTGCCAACTGACCTAAGTCAATATATCCGTTCAACAAGGGTCAGGCTCTTTGGGTTGGTTTGGGAAGTGTGTCTCCTCCGCAGAAATGTATGTTCCAGTGAAAGCGAGTCATGGGCTAATTTTTCACAAGTAAAAGCATGTCTTAGCCAGCAAGCATAAATATCGCCGTAAACCCCTTTCCTTTGGGCTCTGTGAAATCCCTTCTCTCTGTCCTGCAGGCCCCCGGCCATTCTTGTGTAAAAAGTGGAAGAGGAGACAAACATAATAATATTCTAAGGTCTGAGTTGGCCAGTTTTCTAGCTGCACTGGGTGATAGACTCCCTGTACTGGGGACACAGGATCTTAGGAATTCTGCTACCCCCAAGTCCTCTTTATACTAGAATAGAGTAAGGCCAATCCTATTTCTTGAATATTGCTTATTTTACCAACTTAATAGTTTTTCTCATGTCCCTTATTAATAAATTAATGTTCACTAATGACTACTGCTCAGATTTAGCACTTGCAGTTTCATCCTTTATGTTCTAACCACCCCTCAGTCTGAATTCCTAATGGGGCTACTTGATATGTTAATAACCATTTCCCTTAGAATATCGATTCCTGTTTAGGCTGTGTAAATGTTATCATCCATCCATCAGAGGTAGATTACACTTAACTTAGAAACCTGTGTGTACACCTCACTATCAGTACTGCAGGGCTGTCAAGAAATCACAGGCAATATGACAGCCTTGCTCAGGTTGTGGAGACTCGTGGAAAGAGGTGGGCTTTGAGGTCAGGCAGGCTGCGAACCTGTGTCCAGCTGACTCTGTGCCTGTTGCTATGGAGGAGGAACTGTGCACAGGTGTTTTCCAGCTGCTTTGGGGAAGCTTGGCCATCTGTTGGGTATTTGTTCCTCTAATTTTTACCTGAAGGTGGAAGATTTGACCTGGATGGTAAGGGCAGGTGCAGGGCCACAAGTCGCTGGTGGAGAGGACAGTGACAGTTCTGGGCCTTTGCCCACTTGCCCTGAAGTCCTTTGTCTCCTCATCTCTGTGGAATTCCCAGCAGCCCCCCAAATTCCTTTCCCCTGCCCAGTAGCCAGGCCTGCTGTGGAGCCAGGGATTGTGCCAGACGTCATTGACTTGTGTTGAAAGTTACAAGAACTGATTTTCCCTAAATTAAACACTGTGGAGAGATGAGATGATGGGAAATTACCAAGAGTTCAGAGAAGAGGTCATCATAGTGGTGACTTGTGCTGTCTCTCATAGCTGTGGGCCTTTCAGAGTGAGTCTCACTTCCTTATATGCAAAACAGCTTTAACAGCAGTAGCCTCAAATGGTTGTGAGGGTGAATGAGGTTCTCCATTTACGTGCCTGGTGCTCGTCAGGAGCTTAACCAATGTTCCTCTCCTTTCCCAGAAATGAGCCTGTTCGCCTACTGTGGGTTTCAAACACCCATTCAAATGTCTGGCATATAATAGGTGCTCAGTAAATATTTGTTAAATAAATGACCTTGCTTGCTTTGTTCTCTTTTAGAAATTTTCAGTCAGATAGGTCATGGAAGGGTTAAGAGGTCATTAAAAGATCTTGTCTTTTAGTGGACAAAGATACTTACATTTATTGAGCACCAGCTAGCTACCACCAAGTACTTGACATGTTATTTAATTACAACAATCATGGAAAACTTTATTATACCTAGTTTTAAATGAATAGTTTAGGGTTCAGAGATGTTCAATGAGAAAATCAAGGTCACCAACCTAAGCGATGGGCTTAGAATCAGTATCTGGAGCAGATTCCAAATCATGTATTCCCACTGCCATTTACATGTGGTTGTTGAGCCTGTGTATCTCAGGTGAGACATGCTGTCTGCCTGAATTGCACATAATGACCCAGCCAAAATCCATGTCCTGATATCTGGAGCAGATTCCAAATCATGTATTCCCACTGCCATTTGCGTGTGCTTGTTGAGCCTGCACATCTCAGGTGAGACATGCTGTCTGCCTGAACCACACATAATGACCCAGCACAAAATCCACGTCCTGATATCTGGATACGGGGCATGTGTGGCTTCTGTATGATGAGCTGCCGTTGAATGAGGAAATGCAGAGAAGCAGGGTGAAGGCTGATTGGAGCCCCAGTGCTTGGCAACTGGGCTTTGTCTCAGCTCAGCCTCTATTCAGCTGCTGCTTTGCAGGTGCAGGATTCAATTTGGGCTCAGAGGGAGCAAGAGGCAGCGATGGCAAACATAAGGGATTTAATGATAAGGTCAAGTTCAAGAGCTCATGGGTGACCTATAGTAGTATGGAACCAGGTGACTGCTATGGAGCAGGGATCCCTGGAACTTTTCAGTGAGGGTCCTGGCTCTAAGCTATAGCCTCCACGTTTTAACCTTGCCCTGCTATTTCCTGTGTGACCTTGCATAAGGCCCAGTTTGCTCATCTGTATAATGGGCATGGTGCTGATGATACTAACCTCATGGTCTTGTTGTGTGGCGTTGAAATGGTATCAGGCTTTCAAAGTTTGCAGCACACTATCTGTCTCTAGTAACTAATGTTAGGCGTTATCCTTGACCCAAGGGCCACATTCTACCCTGAACTTTCCTTATTTCCTGAATGAATCTTGCGAGATGAGTCTGACAGATAAAGTTGTTTATTGAATTCTTATCCCATGACTTAGATTTAGAAGAATGGCTGGGCAGCATCCAGTTTAACACATATTTAAATTTCACAGAAAGAAAACATTTGGATTGGCTTTGGCAAGGTTTCCTTTTTTAAAAAGTTTATTTAAAAATTTTTGCTTTGGGGATGTCAGGGTCTTGAGTGACAGACAGCCTGTGTCTAATGTCTGGGACTGAGAAAATCTAGTGCGAGTCAGGCCCAGAGGGTCAAATTGGCCTTTCAGACAGAGCTGGCCATAGATTTTCTGAGGATGCAGACGATGTAAAGGGGAGTTAACCCGTCCCACATTGTAAATTATTTTTTCAAAGGAAAAACAAGGGAGCCAAGAAACAATTTATCATGATTCTTTTACATTTTGACTTGGCAGGAATTTAGCAATCTGCCATCCATCTCCAACTCTGTGATTTGGGAGAATTTTTATAAACAAAATGTTTAAGAGGAACCTGTTTGTTTTTCGTTGAAATGTAAAATATGATTCAGTAATTCACCACCCCCTCCCAACCACCAGAAAAGGAACAAAAACTATGGGCAATTCCACAACTTCCGAAGTCCAGGCCCTGGGACTACTAATAAAACCTTACCGTACTTGTCTTAAAAATTCAGCACAAATAGTTGAGTACCAATATCCTCGTCATGCTAGGAGATGAAAGTACAATGGTGAATAGATGACATGGTTCCTGATGGGGCCTCAGAACTTCTTGTTGTTGATGATGATGATGGAGAAGAGCAGCAACTGCCACTCATGCAGTGTCTGTACCAGTCACTTTCTGCATCTTTTCTCATTGAACCATCTCATAACAGCAAAGCCTTGAAGCAGGTATTTTCTAGTCTCATTGATTAGCTATGGTGAGGGAAGTCCCCTGATATCGAGCATCTTGTCCAAGAAGCCAAAGAGAACCAGTAAATCAGCATGGAGTTTGCTTTTTCAAAGACAGTGCTTGAAACCAGGATGCTAGCTGCACAGAGATCAAAACAGCTATGTGAGGAAATCGTTCGAATAATGGGTGTTGTGTGTCCCAGCACAGATGACCAAGGTGCTTTGGAAACAGATGGCAGAGGCTCACTTTTGACGGGGATGTTAGGCATGGTTTTCCAGACTGGGTGTCACTTGAACTGGGTCTGGGAGGGAAGTGAGCACATCTCCACTGGGGAGAATGGGGAGTGGAGGCTTTGCCAGCAGAAGGTGCAGCTGATGGGAAGTTGTGGCACACAAAGGATACAGGGAAGTGATCAGATCAATTCGAGAAGGTGGCACAGATCCGGACTAGGTGTACAGCACTACAGAAAATCAACTATCTCTAACTGAAGCCCCCAAGGTGGTT
>PVKE010052698.1:0-10256 GCA_004027555.1 Craseonycteris thonglongyai
TGTCCATAGGTCTCTGTGTCTTTGTTACTTTCACTTTTATATTCCACCTATAAGTGAGGTCATGTGTTTCCTGATTCTTTCAGTCTGACTTATTTTGCTTAATAAGATGGTCTCTAGGTCCATCCATGTTGCCAGAAATGACTGTAATTTATCATTTAAAGAAATTCTTTAAGTTTCAATATATTCAGCCACATTTCAGATTTTCCTTAGCAAGCTTAAATATTAAAACAGTCTTTAAAAATAGCATATAAAATAAATAAATCATTTTTATCATGAAAGCACTCTGATTTTACTTTCTTTGCATGTTTAAATGATGACCCTTTTAGAATTATCCAAACCCCATAACTGTCAAATTGCTAACTTTCCACTTTTTATTAAAAATGATTTTCATAAAGATCAGAAATTAATATAACCTGACTAAAAAATCTAATATATTTTAATGCTAGAAGCTATAAAATTTCACAAGCTATAAAAATTCACCTATCTAGGTTTAATAAAAAAAGTTTTTCTTTAATTTAAATATACATTGCATTTAATAAGCTTGCACTATGATTTAAACAATATTCATGGGTTCTTTAAATTACCTTCCTACTGTGTCCCGGATACAATCCAATTTAATTGCTGAGCAACTGAATTAAGAAAATGTTTCAAAGTCACAAATTAATTTCTGAATAACACAAAATAAAACTATTAGAAGCCAGCCAATCAGAATGATTCTTATGCTTGGTTTAAAAGACAAAAATAGTTTGCTTATATTTACACAAGTCTAAAATATATAACTATTTGGATCTATCTAAATGTTTGAATCAAATGTCTTTTAGCCAAATATTTGTCATTGTGAGGATGAGCATTCCTTATTTTTACTGCTTTTAACTTTGTATCCATGCATCCACCTCACAAATGCCCTTTATTTTAGGAAATGCACAATAAAGACTTTGGGAGAAAATAGGTCTATGGCTGATTTTTAAATGATGCAGGGGGAAAATCCTTACACTGTATTTATATATATATTTTTAAGCTTGTGACTGTTTCAAAGAGAAAAGATAGGAAACGTTCTCAAGATGGCAGCATAAGAGGAGCTATTGAAACCTCTTCTGGAATGAATAACAAATAGAATAAATAAAATTCAACTAGAGAATCCCTAATGAACACATAGCCTCAACTGAGAGACTCATTCATTGTAAGACAATACCTAAAAGACAGAGAAAGAGAAGTAAGTGAGAGAGAAGAGAACTGAGCAGTGAGGAGATGCTGCAAAGCGTGACCTGGAGACCTACCCAGTGACTGACACAGAGACTGTCCTAGGTACCAGCAGAGGAGAGACTGACTGAGGTGGGAGTGTGGGAGCATGGGTCCAGGTGCAGAATAACTTTGGGCTGGTTGGAGGCCTAGAATAGACAAAGGCAGAGGTGCCGGCAGCCAGAATATGGGGAGGACAGAAAAAGTGGGGGTGGCTGGCTTTGGCTATATGCCACATGTGGAACACAGGGGAAGCAGCCATATCGTGTTGAGGATGGCTATAGTGCGGAGCAGAAGGCCACACCATGGCAACGGTGATAGTTGAGATCAGTGTGAGTGACTACAGCATGGTTCTGGCTGCTGGAGCATCAGTCCCATGGCTGGAGCTGGCAGCCTGTGGAGCATAAGGCGGCAATTGGAGCAGGAAGCAGGTGGCCAAAGCATGTTCTGGTGACTGGAGTGTCAGCAGCAAGAGGGCACTGGTGGCTGAAGCACAGAGTGGTCCTTGGATGGACAGCCCCAGCTGGAACACTGTGCAACTTTGGACAGAAACCTGGCTGCTTCCTGTTGTTCTCTCCCAAATCTCGCCACCCCAGTTCCTGCTAGTTCCTGTATTCAGTCAGCTGCTGTTGGGAAGTCGCCATTTCCCTGTGATGCAAACAAACCTACAACTTTCCCAATAAACTCCGCCCCCACCCTTCCTGCTGAAGCCAGCAGAGGGGTCCCAGAAAACTGTGAAGCACAGGTTTGGCAGCTTCTGACTGCAGTAAATTCTCAGAGACATAGAATACCATCGCCCACCATATCTTCCCAAATAGGAGGCACACAGACACCAAGGCAACTGACCGGAAAAGAAGCCCACCTTCCAAAGTCTTCCACTGTGAGAAAATGGAATAACCAAGAGAAAATATTGTAAGATGCTGCAGTGACACCAAATGGGAAGTGAAAGAAAGATTTCTTCACATTTACCAGAGGAAAAGTCATTATGTCCAGGAAGAGAAATACTCCAACAGTAGTGAATTCCCTAGTGAACAAATGGGCTCATAAAGAAAATGAAAAATCTCCAGAAAAAGAAGTTGAAGATATGAAAATATACAATCTAAATGATACAGAATTCCAGACTGCAATTCTGAAAACACTCAAAGAAATCAAAGAACATTGGCAGAATACTGAGGGAGAGCTAAATGATCTCAGAAAGGAAATCTGTGAACAAAAAAAATACTTTAACAAAAAAATTAAAACTATAAAAAAGAATCAAATAGAAATAATGGAGGGAAACAACACAACAAAAGAAATGGAAAATGAAATAGCTAACACAGGAAGTAGAGCTGACCAGATGGAGGAAAGAATTAGTGAAATCAAAGACAGAAATTTGGAAATGTCACAGAATGAAGAAGAGAGAGACCTGAGAGTTAAAATAAATAAAAGATTTCTACCAGAACTATCTGTTTCCATCAGAAAGAATAACATAATTATAACAGGTATTCTGGAGGGAGTAGAGTATTTGATGGGCATAGATAATTGCCAAATACTAGATGATAATTTTCCAAATCTATGAAAAAATCTGGAACCTTAAGTTCAAGAAGGAAACAAGACCCCTAACTACTTGAATCTTAGTAGACCCTCTCCAAGGCATATTATTCTGAAGATGTCAAAAGTCAAAGACAAAGAAAGAATACTCAAGACAGCCAGGAAAAAGAACACCATAATGTATAAAGGAAAGCCCATCAGACCATCATCAGATTTCTCAACAGATTCTTTATAAGCCAGAAGTGAGTGGAATCAAGTATTTAAAATACTGAAGGTGAGAAACTACCAGTCAAGAATCATCTACCTAGCAAAGGTATCCTTTAGATATGAATGAGGAATAAAGACCTTATCAGGCATACAGAAGCAGAGGGAGTTGTCCAACACAAGGCCAGCATTCCAAGAAATACTAAAGGAGGCTATGGATCTGAAACAAAA
This sequence comes from Craseonycteris thonglongyai, assembly GCA_004027555.1. Taxonomy (NCBI): domain Eukaryota; kingdom Metazoa; phylum Chordata; class Mammalia; order Chiroptera; family Craseonycteridae; genus Craseonycteris; species Craseonycteris thonglongyai. Next base: position 3,205 of record PVKE010052698.1, read on the forward strand.
AGTAAAAATAAATACGGATAAATTGGGACAACACAAACATAAAAGGGGAGGTAGTAAAGGTTCAAACTTCCAAAGAGATTAGAGATAAGAAGCATCCTTAAGAAAAGGAACCACTAGATATATGAAACTTTCTGTTACAAAAACTTCATGGTAATCACTCAAAAATAATTTAGAACTGAGATACGTAAAAAAAGGAGAGAAAACAATTATAAACAGCATCAAACTAAAACACCAACTGAAAGAAAAAACCAAAGAAGCAATGAAAAAGGAGCTTCCAGAAAACAAAAGATAAAATAGCTAAAGGAAATCCTCATATATCAGTCATCATTTTAAATGAAAGTGGACTAAATTCACCAATAAAAACACACAGAATAGCAAACTGGATTAAAAAACAAAACCCAAAATTTATGTTGCTTCTAAGAGACACACCTCAGCCACAAGGACAAACATAGGCTCTAAGTGAGAGGGTGGGAAACAGTACTCCAAGCAAATGGCATCCAGAGAAAAGCAAGTATAACCATACTCATATCTGATGAAACTGACTTTGGGATCAAAAAGGTAATAAAAGACAAAGATGGAGAATTTATAATGATAAAGAGAACAAGACAACAAGGAAACATGACACTTATTAATATAAATTATATGCCCCCAACCAAGAAGCACCAAAATTTACAAAGCAACTACTAACAGATCTAAAAGTAGAAACTGACAAAAACACAATTATAGTAGGAGACTTAAACACCTCATTGATAGCCATAAACAGATTATCCAAACAGAAAATAAATAACAAAATATCAGCTTCAAATGATACATTACAGCAACTGGACATAATTGACATTTACAGGACACTTCATCCTAAAACACAGGACTATACCTTCTTTTCTAGTACACAAAGAACATCCTCCAGGATACACCAACTGCTGGGACACAAAGCTAGCCTCAGCAAACTTAAGAACATTGAAATCATACCAAGTATATTCTTTGACCACAAAGCTTTGAACTTGGGGCCCAATTACAAAGAGCAGGAAAAACCACATATATTGGGGAAGCCGGGATGGCTCAGTGGGTTAAGCGCTCACTTTGCAGCGCTGGGGACCGAGGATCGAATCCCGGCCCCGGCCCGTGCAGAACCATATGCTGAACTGGGAGCTCCCCCAGTTCAGTTCTCTCTCTGTCTCTGTATCTCTCTCTCTCTCTGTCAAAATAAATAAATATTTAAAAAAAAAAAAAAAACCACATATACATGGAGATTGACCAATGTCATTAAAAAATGACTGGATCAAATAAGAACTAAAGGAAGGGATCAAAAAATACATAGAATCTAATGACGATAAAAACACATGTCATAATTATCAGCATGCAGCAAAAGCAGTAATAAGAGGAAAATTTATATCACTACAGGCCTATCTCACTATACATGAAAAATCACAAGTAAACAATGTAATACCACATCTTAAAAAACTAGAAAGAGAAGAATAAAAAACATCCAAAGTCTGCAGAAAGGAAATAATAAAAATTAAAGCAGAACTAAATGAAATACACAACAGTAAAACAATACAAAAATTTAATGCAACAAAGCGTTGGTTCTTTGAAAAAAAGTAATAAAATTGACAAACTCCTGGCTAGGCTCACCAAGTGAAAAAGAGAAAAGACACAAATAATCCAAATTAGACGTGAAAGAGAAGTTACAACTGATACCATAGAAATACAAAGGATCATACATGTATATTATGAAGGGCTATATCTCACCAAATTCAGCAACTTAGAAGAAATTGATAAGTTTCTAGAATCATATAACCTACCTAGACTGAATCAAGAAGAACTGGATAACCTAAACAAACCAATCAACAGTAAGAAAATCGAAACCATCACCCAAATCCTCCCAAAAGAGAGAGTCCAGGGACAGATGGTCTCACTAACAACTTTTACCAGGCATTCAATGAAGAACTAACATCTACCCTCTTCAAACTTTTCCGAAAACTTAAAGAGGATACAATACTTAGTCATTTTACTACCCTAACATTACCCTAATAGCAAAGCATAGTAAGAACAACACAAAAAAGGAAAACTACAGATCAGTATCTCTGATGAACATGGATGCAAAATCAAAAGCAAAATACTAGCAAATAGAATACAATAATGCATTGAAAAGATTATATATTTCAATCAAGTGTGATTTATCTCAGGGGCACAAGGATGGTTTCACATGTGCAAATCAATCAATGTGATACACCACATTAAACAAAATTAAAAATAAAAACCATATGATTATATCAATTGATGGAGAAAAAAAAATAGTTGACAAAATGCAATATCCATTTATGATTAAAAAAACTTAATAAAATAGGTATAGAAGGAAAGTCCCCCAACATAATAAAGGCCATATATGATAAACCCTCAACGAGTATCATACTGAATGGGGAAAAAATATAACCTTTTCTTCTAAAATCAGGAACAAGACAGAGATGTCCCCTGTTACCACTGCTATTCAACATAGTGCTGGAAGTTCTAGCTATCAGGCAGGAGAAAGAAATAAAAGGCATCCAAATTGGGAGTGAAGTTAAAGTGTCACTTTTTGCAGATGTCATGGCCCTTTATATAGAAAACCCTAAAGACTCCACCAGAAAACTATTAGAAGTAATAAATGAATACAGTAAAGGTGCAGGAAAAAAAAATCAATGCACAAAAATTCACATAATTTTTATATGCAAATAATGAAACTTCAGAAAAAGAAATGAGAAAATCAGTATGTGAAGTCATCTATTTCTTGATTTTTTCAGTCTGACTTATTTTGCTTAATATGATGGTTTTAAGGTCCATCCATGTAACATATCAGTGGAATATAAAGCTGAAAGTAACAAAGAAAAAAAAACTCATGAGCACAGTCAATAGTTTTGTGATTACCTGAGGGCATAGGGGAGGTGGGTGGAAGAGCAGGGGAGCAGTGGGGGAGTAGAAAAGGGACATCAAATGTATGGTGATAGAAAGACAACTGACTGTGGGTGGTAAGTACGTAATGCAATGCATAGGTGATGTAATGTAGACTTGTACACCTGGAACCTATGTAATTGTTACCAACCAACATCACCCCAATAAATTTAACAAATAAAAAACTTTAGGAGAGACCGGGATGGCTCAGCAGGTTGAGCATTCACTTCACAGCCCTGGGAACCGAGGTTTGAGTCCCAGCCCTAGCCCATGCAGGCCCATATGCTGAACTGGGGTGTGCTTCCCATATGAGAGGCCCCCAGTTTGGTTCTCACCCCCCTGTTTGGCCCCTGGCTTGAGGGGGCATGCCTCCCATGTGGGAGACCCCAGCCCAGTTCTTGCCCTGCACGGCCCCCACCCACATGTGCAGAACAAAACCATGTCGAAAACTGATGGTGTACAAATATGGAGACTGCTATGCGCACCCCCATCTCTGTATTTTTCTGTCTCTATAAAAAACAATAAAATAAAATAAAAAACTTTGAAAAAAGAGAGAAAATCAATGCATTTTGTGATAACAAAAATGATAAAATCCCTAGAAATAAACTTAACAAAGAACATGAAAGACTTACACATGGTAAACTCTAAAACACTATTAACAGAAATTGAAGAAGACACAAAGAAATGGAAAGATATTCTGTGTTCATTGACTGGAAGAATCAACATAGTTAAAATGGCCCTATTACCCAAAGCAATATACAGATTTAATGAAATTCCCTCAAAATCCCATAGACATTCTTTTGAGAAATAGATTATAAAGTTATCAGATTCACATGGAACCACAAAAGACCCCGAATCACCAAAACAACCCTCTGAAAAAAACAATAAGGCTTGAGGCATCATGTTTCCCAACTTCATTCTGTACTACAAACCATCAATAATCAAAACAGCTTGGTATTGGCAGAAAAACAGACATACAGACCAATGGAACTGAGTGAAAAACCCGGAGATATACCCACGAATATATGGACATATAATCTTTGACAAAGGAACAAAAAGTATACAATGGAGGACAGAAAGCCTCTTCAGTAAATGGTGCTGGGAAAATTGGAAAACCACATGCAAAAGAATGAATCTGAACTGTGAACTGTCACCATATTCCAAAATTAACTCAAAATGAATCAAAGACCTTCACATAGGACTCAAAAGAGTAAACTGCATAGAAGAAAACATTGGTACTAAACTTACAGACCTTGGGCTCAGTGAGGACTTTATGAACTTGACCTCAAAGGCAATGGAAGTAAAAGCAGAAATAAATGAATGGAACTGTATCAAACTAAAAAACTTCTGCACAGCAAAGGACACTGTCAACAAAGAGGAAACCAATTGAATGGGAGAATATATTTGTAAACAATGTCCCTGATAAGGGGCTAATAGCTAAAATGTATAAAAAATTCATACAACTAAAAAAAAAGTGATGCAATTGAAAAATGGGCAGAAAATATGAACAGACACTTTTGTGAAGACATACAAAGGGACAACAATATATGAAGAAATGCTCAACATTGCTAGAAATTAGGAAAATGCAAATTGAAACCATGAGATACCACCTCACACCTGTTAGAATGGCTATTGTTAATAAGATAAGGGCTATGAGGTGCTGGAAAGGCTGTGGAGAAAAAGGGACCCTCATATACTGCTGGTGGGAAGGTAAATTGCTACAACCTCTGTGAAAGGCAGTGTGGAGGTTCCTCAAAAAACTAGAAATGGAATTGCCATATGATCCAGCCATCCTTCTACTAGGTATCACAGTGGCCAAGACATGGAAACAACCAAAGTGTCCTTTGATAGATGACTGGATAAAGAAGTTGTGGTACATTTACACAATGGAATACTACTCAGCCATAAGAAAAGATGAAATACAGTCATTTGTGACGACATGAATGGACCTTGAGATCATCATATTAAATGAAATAAGTCAGAGTGAAAAAATCAAGAAACATGACTTCACTTATAGATGGAATATATAACTGAAAGTAACAAAGAAACAAAAACTTACATACACACTCAATAGTTTAGTGGTTAATGGATGGTAAGTGGGAAGGGGGTTGGGGGAGTAGGTAGGTGACAACAAATATATGGTGATGGAAAGAGAACTAACTCTGGGTGGTGAGCACATAATGCAAAACATAGACAACGTAATGTAGAATTGTACACCTTGAACCTATGTAATTTTTATCAACCAGTATCACCTCAATAACTTTAACAATAAAAAAAACAACACAAAATTAAAAAATGAATGAAAGGTAAGGAAGTAGAAAAATGAAGTTGAATCATTAAAGAAAGTCAAGAGATGACTGATTAAGCTAGCTAGAAGAGAATGTGGGATTCAAAAAGATATTTTGTTTTTCCAAGTGGGAGACAAGATCATGTTTAAAAGCTCTTAAGAAACATGTAGAAGAAACTGTGGAGTTAAAGTTACATGTGAGAGAAAGTGGGAGAAGGGTGGGATCTAGAGCACAAGTGACTTTGACAGGATACTACCCTCACTGTAGCAGTAGAACGAAAGAGGGCATGGATGCAGATACAATCTGAGTTTAGATTTGATGGCAGGGAATTGAGGGAGTTCTCATGTGATGGTCATTTTTTCTGTAAAGCAGGAGGCAAGGTCATTCATTGAGAATAAATGGAGATAGGTAAAATTGAAGTTTGAGAAAAGTAGATAAATTCTGAAAATATAATTATGGAGGATGGCATAATGTGTTTACCTCATAAATGCAGTAGTACTGTTGGGCGGTGCTTGAGGGCCTAGCTGAAGTTGGTGACCATGAGTTTGTCTCAATATCAATCCACAAAAACTGATTTTTTTCACAACAGACTTTGGTTGTTGGTTACAGACAGGTAAAGTCTAATAGTTGACATAGTTTGTTGTTGGAGTTTTGTCAGAGAGGCTACATGGGATAGGGAATTTTAAGGTATTTGCCAGAAAGATTGGAATGATAGACCATTTATATTGGAACCAGGGAGAAACAAATTTCTCTATATTCTCCCTTTAATAAGACCATAGAAATTCTGTAACATTTTACTTACAGAAAACAACAACAACAACAACAACAACAACAACAACAAGAACGACACTGAAACTATAACCTTGTAAATGTCTGGGGTGTCAGAATAAATATAAAGTTGAGTATTTTCCAAGTTAAAAATCTTATTCTCAATAAATTATAATACTGTTCTTTAATTTGCTTTTCACTTAGAATCATTAATTAAAATTTTCAAGCAATAGCATATAATTACAGATTTTAGGTTGCGAAGGTCCTATCTGTTCAGCAGTTTTAGAAATGGGTTAAAATGTATTGGTTCTGCAAAGAACAGCTAGCCTGCAGTGTCTAAAATCTCAACAACAAAGTTATTATTATCCCATTACAACTCAGATACTTACATGTCCACATGGCAACTCTACTTCTATCTGTTTTATTTATTAGGATTTTGAAGATTTAACTGTAAGTTCCTGTTGCCAAAAAGTGGGAGTTCAGAAACGACAGACTGATCTAGTGCAAAGAACCCTTAGCCAGTGTGTCAGATTTTTCACAAATTTTAATTATAATACGTATACTATTTTCCTCACTAGACTTTTGGGAGAATGTGCTAATGAAACATTATTAAAATAAGTGATAATATTGTAGAAAAGTTGAAAAGAGAAAAATAAGTTCAGCATTTGAGTTAGTGTTCAGGGTAAGGAAAACTTGAGTGGGAGTGGCTGATAGGAGTTCTAGGCATAATGAGGGTGTTATGTATAGAGGAGAGTAACAAATACAGAAAGATCAACATAGGGGAAGGCAGAAGCTTAGAGGAAGGTTATAGGTCACTAAAAAAAAACCAATCAAACTATTTTCATAATCTTGATGAGATCATGTCTTTGACATGGTAATATTTAAGATAAAATGATACAATTTTGCTTTAGAATGAATGTTTGAGTCTCCCTATCCCCAAAAGTTATATGTTGAAATCCTAATTCTCAATGTAATAGCATTTGGAGGTGGGAACTTTGGGAGGTGTTCAGGTTGTGAGGGTGAATGAGATCAGTGTCACTCTCAGAGACAACAGAGGACTCCCTCACC
>PVKE010052699.1:0-10256 GCA_004027555.1 Craseonycteris thonglongyai
ACCTCAACTTACTTACATATCAGTTTGTTATAACTTCAAGAATAGAACAATGACAGGCCAGATAGATAGAAAATGTGAGCCTTTTAAAAAAGGCAGACAGAGATAAGACTGTTACGAGGACTCTGGTCAAAAGCACAGTCTAGATGGACTTGAAACGTTTATATGATTTATAGCAGACACTGCCAGATGCTAATCCAATTTCTTGTCTCTCCCAACCCTGATTTTTTTCTAACTAACAGAACCACAACACTGGTCAGGGAAGCACTGTGCCAAACTTAAAATCAAATTCAAATTAGCAGAGTCCCTTGAAGATGGAGTTGAGCTAGGCAATGAAACAGAAGTCTACTGAGTGGGGCCATTTGATCAAACCACGGGAATAAGGCTTTGCTACTTGCAGACAAATGCAATTCTAACTGATGGACCATCCTTTGAACAAGGTTTCCTATTAAAAAATTAACATGAAAACAGGCAAAACTAGGGAGAGATGAATTTTCTACTCTATTTAATAATTTTGTTTCTTCACCAAATTCACTATGTGAAGTACTTATTTCTCCTCTAACAACACCTATGATACATTATAGCACTTCATATCCCTTTACTGATTCCTTTTCCACTTGCTTTAGATTTGAGTTTTCAGTCTTATTTCAAAGGCTTTTCCTATTCTCATTTTGATCTACTCCCTTGTTAGTTTTGCTCATTACTTCAGGCTTGGACCCTTACCAACTCTATTTTTTCCCCTAAACTCTTCCATCAGGTAGTAAGATCCAGCAAAATCTTTACCCAAATTTAAGGGGAAATTTTTTTTTTTTTTTCATAATTAATGACAAGCTAAAACTACCACATACTCCAAAATTGTTTTGGAGCATTTCCAGTCACTGGATGTCTTCTTTAATGTGCATTTCCATTTGCCTTTAGTATGACTTTCACCTACTTGACAAACAAAATCTAGCAGAACATACATTATTATCTCCCTCTCTACAGTTATAGAGAATCTCGTGTATTGATTGGTAATCGGCATCAGCAAAGTAATTAATGGTAGGGGTTTATCTGATAAAAAATGTAGTAGTCTAATCATACACCTTATCAGTAAAAGGGCTTTAAAAGACTTCCAGAGATCATCTTTTCCACGTATTTGATGTTAGGTTTTACTATAGTTCTATGCTTTTCTTAATGAAGAACTCAGTTTTGAACTGTGAAATTTCTAGAGTGCAACAGTCTTTCCTTATATTTAATTCAATCTGTTATAATGTATTTTTACTAGCTTTTTCTTATTGTTTTTATATTGTAGCTATAAGTTGAAATAGCTATTCACTCTTTATGATTATTAAAGTTTTCCTATGTCAAAAGATAATGCTGTCCTTCTGTCAGTGAGCTAATTATATTTTTTCCTAACATACATCTATACATGTATTATATATATGTATAATTTTTACACAAAAGTTCCTAAGTATAAGATGGTCATTAACCACCAATAAGTATATAATAGTTCATTATTCATAAACATGTGTTCTTCTAGCGAAATAATCCATCTCCTTTAGCTCTACCCAGCATTTAATCTCTATTTTCTTCATGCAGAATTGCTGTTATTAGTAAAATCCATAGTATTTAGTTTTAAAATAGAATATATCTAATTAAAAAGTATTGTGTTAGGGGAAGCCGGGATGGCTCAGTGGGTTAGGCACTCACTTTGCAGCCCCACGGACTGAGGATTGAATCCCGCCCCGGCCCTTGCGGACCCATATGCTGAACTGGGGAGTGCCCCCAGTTCAGTTCTCACCGGGGTGAGACCCCCGGCCCAGTTCCTGCCCTGTGCAGCCCTGCCCACCTGTGGAATGAAATTATGTGCAAAAACCAATGATGTGCAACTATGGAGACTGTTCTGGGCCCTCCCCCTTCTCTCTGTCTCTGACTATCTCTCTCTCTCTCTCTCTCTCTCTCTCTCTCTGTCAAAAACAATAAATAAATCTTAAAAAAAAGTATTGTTTGTGTGTGTGTGTGTGTATGTATATACACTCTTATTTCTGTTTTCTATAATTATAAGATTAGTGCCAACAACCTTGATAGAAGGAAGGGAGGTGGAGCAAGGGATGTTGCACGTCAAAGAGCTGAAGCTACAAAGCAGTGGTTCCCTCATTGTCTCTGAGAAGTGAGAACCATGATGAGGTAACTGGGAAAATCTAGAACAAGAGTCAGGCAAACTATAGCCAGTAAGTCAAATCCAGGATTGCATCTTTTATATGGCCCATAACATAAAAATATTAATGGTTTTTACATTTTTAAAGATTGAGGGAGGGAAATCAAAGGAAGAATATTTGGTGAATATGAAAATGATATACATTTCCAATTTTGTTGTTCACATATGCAGCTTTATTGGAACAAAGCCTCATCAATTTGCTTATAAGTTGTCTATAGTTGCTTTTGCTTAATTATGAAGAGATCCTACAGCCTGCAAAGCTGAAAATATTTACTTCCTGGCTCTTTTCAGAAGTTTGCTTGACCCCTACTCTAGAGAATTATCTTCAGTAGTCTGGTGGCCTGGTATTTAAATTAAATTAAGGACCCTCTTCAATTTAAGAATTATGCTCAGGTTAGTTGTTTCACATATTTCACCAGGAATCTTATTTTCTCAGATGAGTCCACTAGAGTCTAGAATCAATCCCATGGGATGATGTAAGAGTTGCTTGTTCTTTAAGATTGGTAATGAGATTAGGCCTGAAGAAAATCATTTAGGCAATGATGGCTCCCATACAGGAGGGGGTGCTCTAGAATCCTAAATTGCTAGATGGTGATATGCTGCTTAATGAAGAAAATCCTGAATCCATTAAGGGATATGGAGGTATTTTATAAATTTCAACAAGTTTATTGTAACATTATTTGAAAAAATCCAACACGTTTTCTATGAGTTATTTCATTATGTGAAAGCTTGACTTACTAATATTTAACTGAAGGGAAAGATGTCTGAGCTGTCATATTTCTCTTCAATATATAAAACCTCAATGGAAGATCAATTGCTTATTTGACATCATTTTGAAAGATGCCAGAAATAACTGACTCCTTTTTCACTTAAGTGACTGCAACTCTAAGCTTCCCCTAGTTTCCCATTGTACCCAGTGTCAAAGTAAAGCAGTGTTTCTAAGGAATTACATTTCAGCAATATACCAAGCTCATACACGCACACTAGTAGTATCAATTTGATGTGCTATGGGCTTGGGTCCAAGCACTCCCTGAAAGGATTTTAAAAGGCCAAATGCATTAAAATGATATGAAATACCTTGCAAATATTGCCACTGTTTTCTTTCATAATTATATATAGGCAATGGTTATCATGTGTTTAAAGTATGAATGGTGTACTGATACTAATGAACCTATTCAATTGTTAAAAGGCTCTCCCATCAATCCCCTTTTCCTGACACCCATTCCTACCCACTTCCCTATTTACACAGGCATAATTAACATGTCAACGTAATCAGTTAAAAAGGGAAAGTTATTACAACATGTGTGCCTAGGTGGGGGTGGGGTTTCATTTAAAAAAACAACAATGCTCATAGAGCAGGAGAAAAGTTTAAAACCTAGCCTCTGGTTGGAACATTCAGAAATATAAACAAGAGGTGTTTTTTAGAATCATTATCTGCTATTATGCAAAAGCAGTGAGCTCAATAAACCTGGAAAGGGCAAATGACAAATATACTTTTCTTATGTAAAAAAAGAAAAGCATTATTAAAAGATAAAATTCAGAAGAACTCATTGAAACTGTTCTTTGGGGAGGTAATCAGGGCAGGTTACAACAGGCTTGGTTATCAAGCGTAAAGAATGTGACAAGATGGGACAGTTGACTTCTTACTCCCACTTGGATTCAACATAGGAGGAACTCTAAGGTGGGGAGTGGGTCTGGAAAAAAATGGAGGGGAAGCCGGGATGGCTCAGTGGGTTAAGCGCTCACTTTGCAGCACCGGGGACCGAGGATCGAATCCCGGCCCTGGCCCGTGCGGAACCATATGCTGAACTGGAGTGTTCCCCCAGTTCAGTTCTCTCTCTGTCTCTGTCTCTGTATCTCTCTCCTCTCTGTCAAAAAACAATTAGAAAATACCGGTAAATAAATAATTTTTTTTTTTTAATGGAAGCTTCTTGCACCTGGATTTTATGTAATGACTCTTTTTGGCCTGATGGTTCTCCTGGAACCAAGACTCTCATTTTGAGTGCACTTAATAAATAAGACAATCACATAATTAAAAAAACAACTTTAATATATTTTAACTTAAAATATTTACTACACATTGGATTTGCTGGGTATGCTGGTTTTAAGGGAAGCAATCATTTTCTATAATAGTTCAGTTACTTACAAATTACAGGAAATAATTTCAAAGGGAAAGAATATTGAATAGTCAGCCTTTCTTTTCATTTTCAAGCTTAAATACAGAAGACTGATTTTTAACAAGAGATGGAGGTGATTTCTGAAGGCCATGAGCAAGGAAGCCAGCCACTGGCCCAATAAAGTAGTATACATCTTGCTCCCAACTGAGTATAACATGGGAAGAGCTCAATCTACATGGGGGTCAAGACAGAAAATGAAAAACTAGCTTCCAGGTTGTATGTAATGACTGTCCATGGCCTAACAACTATAAATTCTCAGAAGAATATGGCCTCTAATCAATATGAGGAACATATATTGAAAACTTAATAGCTATATGTTAACATGGGAGATAAAATCAACAAGCAAGCACTGACTAAAAAAATGTAGCTATTTCTTTTGGGAAAAAAATTTCAAAATGACCATTGACTGACAAGGTTGATCACCTATAATTTGTAAACTTGTAAAGATTATCTTAGATGAGTGTTTTTTTTCTGAGAAAGAACCAAGTCACTACTTACACCTTGTGGAGATTTCCAGACACCATAAATTTAAGATACTATAACATGAAAATAATGTGTGTGGGTTGACCGAGGAGATCTGAAGTGACAATTCTACATTAAGGGTTCTAATGTCTCAAATGCTTTTAAAAATCTGATTATTAAAATATATTGGGAAACCTGTGTGGTTCACAATCATGACACCTAGTCCAACAATCTGGAGAGTCTGGCCTTAGAAAAAATATCATTGTGACAACAAAGGAGAAAAAAAAATGTGGGTAGAAAAGATCAGTAACATTAAGATCAGTCACTAACAAAAAATAGTTTGATAAGCTGAAAAGCAGTTATCTTTGTCTGCTAGAAATTGCTTACTCTCAAAGCCATTAAACTGCCTTTTATTTCTTAGCATACAGAAGAAAAATATTCTGATAATTAGTCTGAATTTATCCAGAGCCAATGCCAATATTTTAAACTTCTCTAGCATTCTGAAGCCTCAAATACTGGACAAGTACAATGTTGTCCAGTAAGAATAAAAGAATAAGGGTGAATAAAAGGCTGATGATGGTAATGACAGATATGTAAGGCTAAGGAATGATATAAAATGTGATCTTCCAGACTTCCTTTTTGGACAGCTAGCTTATTCCAATTTTATCTAAAAATAATAGAATTATACCTTCTAGTGTTAATTTATATAGCCAAAGTATTGCCAAGTTAACTGTACATGTGACCAACCTTGTATTAGAAAAATAAAAAAGTGACCATCAAATAAAGCTTACCAGATCAATTTATAGTGAAGAAAATTGGCATTTCACCAACAGAGAATGATTTTTAAAACTAATAGTCACAGAGCGTCCTACTCACAGTCAATAAACTTTGGCTAATATTAAACTTGGCACATTTAATCAATAAAGAAAATTATCTTACTTTGTGGCCTCCAATAGGTAACAAATTATGTAAAAGAATAAACAATAAAGGTCAGTGCTTTGTAAGGAAGAATTTCAACTTATTCAGTAAAATATTACATGGGCTTTTAAAAATGGAAAATGAGGAAACATGCCAAACTTCTGTCCAAGATTCTATTAGAATTTAAATTAGCAGAATATACTTTGTAGTTGAGCTTTCAAGATGAAAACCATATATACTGCACAAATAAAATATCCTGCAACATACTGATGTATTTATGAGATATAATTTGTACCACAGCCAACATTTGCCCAGATAAGGCATACAGTTTGTCTCTCAAAAAAATAAAAAGTTTAAAATGAAACTAGCTATTACTATACATTTTGTCTTCAATTTTACAGAATGGCTTATTTCATGATTTGACAAGAATCTGGGGGTAAAGAACTTAGTCTCTATGCTTAATATAAATGCATACACTTACGCAGTTCGCCAGCTGCATTTCGTCCACCGACTGCATACAGATATCCCTTGAGGGCACTTAGGTGGAAGAAGGTACGCTTTTCATTTAAAGATGCAACTTGCATCCATTTATTGTATCGAGGATCAAATCTGAAGACTGTATCGACTGCTGTTTTTCCTTTTGTGTCATAATTACTCTGTCCACCAACGACATAGAGGAAATTTCCAATGACAGCAATGCCATGCTGGTACCTTGGGGCATCCATGGGGGCTAACGATTTCCATTCATGCGCCTTTTCATCGTACATGCGCAACTCCTTGCTGACAACCAACTGCTGCCTCAGCACTCCTCCGAGTGTAACCAAATGAGTGGTGTCAGACCGAATGGCAGTCCTGTCTGACTGCATAACGGGCTGCATATACGGCATCATTTGGTAATTGCTGGCTTCCAAAAGCAGATTCACGCAAGTATTGTCAGTTCTCATGAAATCCACGGTTTGCACGTAATTAATCAGCTCTTGTGGTGTCATCAGTGGAAATCGTATGTTCTTCATTAACTTGGCAGCCAAGTCCATCCGAGGTTCTTCCAGGCGCAGCCAGCGACAGGTAGCCTTAAAGAGCTCAAGTTCAGTGCAATGCTTAAGGCTATTACTGGAAAGCACGAAGGCCAGCCGCTCAAAAGGGAGTTTCAAGAACTCCCCTGTGCTCAGCAATGCAGGAAAATTCTTCAAGACAAAACCGTTAACATATTTATCCACTTCTGTCAGATTGTAGGTGTTGGCAATCCGCCCAACTTCGACACAGTTGTCTAAAGTGACCTATGAAGCCAATAAAAAAAAAAATGAAAACAATGACTTTCATAGCACATCTGGATAACATCAATACCTGTTCTAGAATAAAAGTAAATTATGCTTTTTAATGTCCATATATATGAAAATAAATATTCTTATCTAAATACATTAATGAACTAAAGAGAATTCACGAACCACCTTTACCTAATTCAGTAGAAAAGTAACTGAAAGTAAATGATCAAAGTCAGCAGGTTAGAAGTTACTCTAAGAAACAATGTTATTACTTGATGATGGTCAAAATAATTACAGTAAGTCCTCAATATCATCATAGGTTCTTGGAACTGCAGCCAAATGACCTATAATGAAGCCAATTTTAAGATAAGCTAATTGATATAAACAAGAGGTCCTACTGCACCTCATCAACATTATAGTGAAACAATGTTATTCAAGAACCCACTGTGCTTTTCCCTCTTTAACAATTGTGTTCCCGATCCCCACCCTCACCCCCACCCCCCAAAATACTAATAAAATTCTAGCCAGATGGAAATTTGGGGAAAATCGAAGGTTATTCTACTATGGTTCATCTCAATCCTTGTCTCAGTCATAATTCTTAATATTAACTCAGCTAGCAGATCTACTAACAGAAAAACTCTAATACATACATGATTCGTACATTTCTCTTTCATGTAAACAGGCATCATTCATTACTAGGATTCATTTTGATTCCTTCAAAAGTTATTGCTTATTGTAAAAATAATTCAATAGGGTAATTATTCCTAGGGTGAGGTTATTTTCCACATTATTTATCTGAACATATAAACAAGGGAATCACTTTCGTGAAGGCTGGAATAGTTGTGTCTACATCAAGTTACTCATGAAATTTAGTTATTATAGTTTCTGGTATGTATTATATGTCACATAGTTTTCCTTAGCTGCTGTCTTACTCTCAACATACTCTAGCCCTGCCTGGAGTCAAAATGAGCCCAGAAAATTTTTCCCAGCACAGGGTAAACTATACTGTAAATGGAAACCAGGAAAAGGAGAGCAGCTATGGAGAGCCTCGTCTCAATGCTCTAATAACTGATTGGTCAAAAATGAAAAGAGGAAAATCACACCACAGAAACAAGTCTACCATACAAATATCTGGGTATATATACAAACAGAAACAGGTCACAGGCAAAGGACTCCAATGATTTTTCTTAATTTACTCAGGGTGTGTGTTTACAAATGTCACATACACCTCATTGATATAACTCTGTGGTTAACAGATTGGCAAATGATTAAGAGAAAATTAGCTAATCCTTCTATTATGCTTTTATTTAAAAGCTGAAATGAAACACTACAATCTTTACTATTCTGCATAAAATAGCAGCCCAGTTAAGATATAATACCACTGAAAGCTCTAAGGTTAACACACACAAGACAAAGATTCATTGCTCAAGAATTTTAACTCGGGGAAGCCGGGATGGCTCAGTGGGTTAGGTGCTCGCTTTGTAGCCCTGGGGACAGAGGATCGAATCCCAGCCCCGGCCGTGCGGACCCATATGCTGAACGGGGAGTGCCCCCAGTTCAGTTCTCACTGGGGAAAGACCCCGGCCCAGTTCCTGCCCTGTGCAGCCCCAAGCCCACCTGTGGAATGAAACTATGTGGAAATACCAATGATGTGCAACTACCGGTATGAAGACTGTTCTGGGCCCTCCCCCTTCTCTCTGTCTCTGTATATCTCTCTCTCTCTCACTGTCAAAAACAATAAAAATAAATCTTTAAAAAAAAAGAATTTGAACTCTTTTAAGAAGCTGACTTGCTTTACAGAAATCACCAAAATGTTTTGTTTATTATACTTAAGAGCTATGTATTTAAAAATGCCCCAAACATAACTATAACACAAAAGAACTAGGAAAAACAAATTATAAAACTTTTAAAATACAGTCACTTTAATACAGTTCAATATTTTGGATATGTTATGTAGTTAATAAAAAAGTACCTTTTAATACAATTTCATGAGTGCCAGGTTTGTGTCTCATAAAATTTTAAATTGTGTGAATGAAATTACGGTTACTACCCAATTGCCCAAACTACTTCAAGTGGAAGAGATTCCTGTTTGGGGGAATGGATCCATTTTCTGAGGCAAGTGAAAAATAGCCCTACCCTAGAGCAAGGGCAATTTGCATTTTTAAACACACTTACAAGTATGGGTAAGTAAAAGGTGATAACAACATAAAAATAATTCTCAACTGTACAGAGTGTCATCATTATTGATATGATTACAAATAAAAACAACAAAGAGTGGGTACATTAAACTGGCAAAATGATACCATGAGTTGTTAGTCATCAAATTTAAAGCATATAAAATAAGTAAAGATTAAAAATTAGAAACCAAACTGTGTAATTAAGAAATGGAATCAAGGGGAAGCTGGGATGGCTCAGCGGGTTATATTTATATGCATCATACAGGAAATGCTTACTGCTGATATTGTCAGCAATAGCAAAAGAAACTCTTATAACTTCTGATTCCTTTCATTCTTCCCTTGAGAGAAACTTTTCTCTTCATTTTGCCTCTCTCCCATATAATGCACTTCCTTTGATTTACACTACATTTCTCTGTATTTCACTTTGAGCTCCTTACCCCACACAGTAATAATAAATCATTGGTGGAACCAATGACATACCTGAGTCAACAAAAAATAAATAAACATAACTTTTAAAAATGAATTTAAAGAAAGAGTATCACCAAGTCAAAAGCCCAAGGCATCTTCTCTGAATACTCACATTCTTATACATAAAAATAAAATGATTTCTTGCTCACTTTCTTTCAGTATTGTTTATTCTGTATAATTATATATTTAAATTGTAACATTTCCAATTTAATTACATATGTCCTATTTCAGCAACCTTATATTAAATTGAGTTTTGTGAGTTAGCCTATAATCCTCCATAACAGTAATTCTGTGGGTCAAATGTTGGATGTTACAAATCCCAACTAGCAAAAAATATAATAAATGAACAAAAAATATTTAACTACATACAACCTGTTGTTAATTCATGGTATGGCTGCATGGTATTTAGCATGCTGTAGTTATGCAATATTATAGGGACAAAAACGAATGTAACTTTTATAGGTATATTACTAAACAAAGGTAATTTTCCATTATCTCCTTGATATATAAAAGTAAACATTTTTAGTTTTACAAGAAATTTTACCTACTCTGCTTTATATTGTTCATGTCATCTTTTCGTATTCATTATATAGTCCTC
>PVKE010052700.1:0-10251 GCA_004027555.1 Craseonycteris thonglongyai
GAATTCGATTCCTGGTCTCTGGGGCTGCAAAGTGAGCACTTAACCCACTGAGCCATCCAGCTTCCCCCCAACTTTTGTTTTTAAAGATTTATTTTTATTGTTTTTAACAGAAAGAGAGAGAGAAGGGGGGAGGGCCCAGAGCAGTCTCCATAGTTGTACATCATTAGTTTTTCAATACAGTTTTATTCCACAGTTGGGTGAGGGGCTGTGCAGGGCAGGAACCAGCCAGGGGGCCTCCTGCATGGGCGCATGGGAAGTACACCCTGGGCAGGCACTGAAACAGGGGTTTCCCAAATAGGAGGCTCACCCTGGCTGGTGAGAACCAAACTGGGGGTACACCCCAGTTCAGCATATGGGTCTGCATAAGCCAGGGCCAGGGGCTCGAATATGATTCTCAGACCCTGGGGCTGCAAGATGAGTGCTCAATCTGCTGAGTTATCTTGGCATCCCCTACACCCCAACTCTTAAACATTGATTTGGTCCTCTGTGCACAGTGAAGGGGTAGTATGAGTAATTTCCTGACATTTCCATCTCTTCACACAAGAAACCCCTGTCAAAGAAATGTAGATGATTGTAATTGGTAAGTATACTGAAGGTGTGAGTGAGAAGATATGAATACTGGAACAACAGAATCTCTCTCACACCCTACACGCTACAATAAAGGTCTACCCCCTTATATTGGCTACCACCTTATTAATTTCCAATAGATTCAGGGCACACCTACATAGTTTACACTCTTCCATGGTTAAGGATGCTTCAGCAGACATAAGATGCTTTCAAGAAAGGTAGGTGGTAGAATAGGTCTACTTTCTTCTATCTTGCTTGGAAAGGCAAGGTACACATATTATAACACATAGTGTATGGTAGAATCATACACCTGGTACCTATGTAATTTTTACTAATCAATGTCATCCAAATAAATTTAATAATTAAAAAATAAAAATTAAAAAATTTTAACCAGTATAAAATTTTTCTTTTCTTTTTTTTTATTAATTATTAAATGTGTTGGGGTGATATTGATTGGTAAAAATTACATAGGTACCAGTATAAGGTTTTTATTTCGTGCCACTTTATCATAGATTCCTGTTTACTAAGAAAAAACTATGAAACTTGCTTTTCTTTCTTTATCTTTCAGGGTAGAAGTGATCATAATATTCTATGAAGAGTTACCTATAATACACCCAATACTCTCTAAATCATATGTCTAAATAAATTTTAGGAGATATGGCCATATGATTTAGTTTCTGTCAATAGTTTAGTGGTTACCTGAGGGTAAGGAGGAGCCAAATATATGGTGATGGAAAGAGGATGACTGGGTGGTGAACACATATTGTAACACATAGACAAAGTACTATAAAATTGTGTACCTGGAACCTACGTAATTTTTACTAACCAATATCACCCTAATAAATTTAGCAATAAAAAAGTTTCTGGTGATATGCCTTTGATGACTCTCAAAATAAGGGAAAGAGGACTTGAGATCTTCTAAAGATAAATGCAGTCTTTTTGAAGATGGATTAAAATGAAAGTACATCAGTCCTAAATAATCACAGCTACCTTTCTTAATGATAAATAAGTAGCTATTAATGATTGGATCAGCTTATTGATCCCTGCAGTTGCTGTGAATTAAGTACAAAGTGGTACATTTATAGGTGACTGAGCATAGAATATGAAACATAGGACAAATAAAATTTGGGGTTGCTATATTTATACCACAGAGATATGTTTTAAGTTCAATCAACATGAATACACTATATGTAAGAAATCATTGTTTTATTGTATGACTAACCAAGTTATCATACACTTTGTGATGTTTATAGATGTCTTGTTATTGTGATATTTCTACTAAGTTGAAGTAATGCTGTTAAAAGACAAACATATTGATTGATATTTAGTGCAGGTAATCAGCCAGAATTCAAGTGGGAAATGAGATCACTCTGCCTAAAATAGGAAAGAATCCTTACAGGAGTTGGACATGCTAAAAATTTAAACAGTAGATGGTGAAGCAACCAGATTTTAGCAACAGGAACCTGCAAACCCCCTACATTGGAGGAAACAAAGGAAGAAGTGTCAATTCCAAGGCCCACAGGCAGTTACCTACTGGAACAATGATGGGCTCCTCTGGCAGGGACTGGAGATAAAAGGGAGATGCAGCAGCAGATGGAGACCCCACCAGCAAACAAAGAATGAGGGGAGAAGCAACCTAGCCTTTCTGTTTCTTCCTCCTCCCAATCACCCACAATCAAATTTTCCACCAGTGCCTCCCATTGGACAAACTAGCAAGGATACCCTAGGAAACACTATCTGCAGAGCAGAGTAGAGGAGGAAGAGATGCCAAAAATAGAGCCAAGAGCAGAGGACTGGCATGAGAAAGGCATGAGTTCTAACCACAAGAAAGAAAGCGATTGGGATACAGAGATGGTGCAGTAGTTGAATGCGTGAGTTGCGGTCGCGGGGTTCCGCGTTTGATTCCCAGCCCTGGCCTGTGCAGACCCACTTACCGAACTGTGGCACAGCTGGTGGCCACAGGGATGGCGTGGTGGTGGGGGTTCTCACTTCCCATGAAAGGGACCCCGGTTCCGTTCCCTTCCCACATGGCCCTGCATCCGCCTGTATGGAGTGGAGCCATATGGCAGTTGGTGGTGTGCAGTCATGAGGCTGTCTGGGCCGTCACTCACCTCTCAAAGACCGAAGTGAATCTTTGAAAAAAAGAATAAAAGAAAAAACTAGGTTTTTAAATATATATATGGTATTGTTTAGGGGTTTTCTGAGTAACAAACAATAACAGAAGATACAGCAGAAGGGTCAGCTTCCCCTCACTAAAAATTATGTAGAAAACTCCAAATTTGAAGGACTTTCAGAACATTGAGTTGACGAACAGAAATAGGAACGGACTGAGGAAAGCTGTCATAGTCACTGAAGAGCCCACAGGACACTGCCCATAGAAAGAGCCCAGGTCCCTTTTAGTTTACTGGGCTGCAAGTATCCATGTCCTTGGGAATTCAAGATTCTAAGCCCAGACATGCTCTTTATGTCTGTATAGACATAGAAAGAGTTACAAATGAGATTTTGTTTTATGGGAATAGTAATAATACAATAACATAAATAATATAATACAGGAGAAAGTTATCTGTCCTTTAATATCCTAGTCTCTATCATCAGAAACTATCATTTTACAATCACAGCGATCAACATTTTATCAATGGTGAAATTGAACATTGGAATCAGAAAATTACTTAGAAACAGACACTGTTTTTAGTCCTGCCTTTCAAATAAAGCCATGTTAGACACATTTTAAAAATTACTAGAAACTTTGGTAAATTGAATTATTGTTGCCCAGAATTTGCTGCCTTTCCTGTAGAGGGTAATTGATCATCTACCGTACTTTTCACTCCATAAAATGCACTCCCACCCCCCACCCCCCCAAAAAAAAGTGGAGGGAAAAGTGTGTACGTCTTTATGGAGCGAATACAGCAAAAAAGAGTGTACGTTGGGGACCTTACTGATGCTGTGGGGAAGCCTGCAGCCAGATCAGAAAGCAGGGACTGCTGGAAGGAGAGTGGGTCCAAACAGGAAACTTACAATTCCATGGTGGCAGCATGGAGAAGCGGGTCCCAGGTGAGAAGGAGGAAATCGTACAGAGGAGGAGGGAAGGCTGCAAGCGAGGAGTGAGTGCCGTTGCTGGCTGTTATCGCCGCGCTGATTGGAGAAGAGTTTGTAATAGGCTGCGTTTCCTAGTAGACAGTGGGGACTGCTGTTCACTTTACATGGTTCAAAGGTTATTCTGTTATAGTTTATTAAATATTTTATTACACTATTTGGTTCAGAATATTTTTTTTCCTGTTTTCCTTCTCTAAAAACTAGGTGCGTCTTATGATCAGGTGCAATTTATGGCGCGAAAAGTACCGTAGTATTTTTTGGCCAATCAACATGAGTGGTAGCGATGTATACCACTTCTAAGCAGAGGATTTGAGAGTCAACATGCCTTTCTGTCGTTTTTTTCCTCCATTTGCTCAGAGATTGTTATATCACAAATAAGGCACAACTGATCTGTGAAAGATATTTAATCTGATTGCAAAAACCCTGGCTGTTATAAACCACTGAGACTGTGGAATTGTTGAGGTTTAGGTTATTGCAGTGTAATTGAATAAAAGCTGACTGACGCATGTTGTACCTTCCTCTACTCTTCTCAGTGGAACAATTTAGGTAACCCTTCTCCATCTAGTTAGTTCCTGACCATCTTTAAAATTAAAGTTATATTTCTCAACCCCTGCCCCAAGAGTAGGCTTAGCTTCCTTTGTTTTATACCTACTGTAAAAATTTATTTCTGTCTTTGAGGGCAACTACTGTTTTTGTATTTTATCCCAAGTGCTATTACATGTTTTTGTTTATTTCAATGAAATTTTATAATCCCTGAAAATAATTTGCATTTCAGGC
Source organism: Craseonycteris thonglongyai (assembly GCA_004027555.1). Lineage (NCBI taxonomy): Eukaryota > Metazoa > Chordata > Mammalia > Chiroptera > Craseonycteridae > Craseonycteris > Craseonycteris thonglongyai. The sequence goes on from PVKE010052700.1 coordinate 4,438, forward strand.
AATCATTTCATCATACTTATTAAATTATTCACTAAGTTCTCTATATTTATTCCACTTTATATGCATGTAGTATGAGCAGTTAAAGTCACATGACATGATAGTCTGTCTTTCTTACTATTCACCCATCTGACTTTTAGGCTTTTAAAAATATATATGACAGGGAAGCCAGGATGGCTCAGTGGGTTAAACGCTCACTTTGCAGCCCCAGGGACCGAGGATCGAATCCCGGCCCCGGCCCATGTGGACCCATGTGCTGAACTTGGGAGTTCCCCCAGCTCAGTTCTCTCTCTTTCTCTGTATCTCTCTCTCTCTCTCTCTGCCAAATAAATAAATATTAAAAATACATATATATATATATATATATATATATATATATATATATATATATATATATGTAGCTGTGCTTATTATGTTCCTAATTTTGTCCTCTCTCAAATATTTTTATTGAAATATAAATGAAATACTCTCAGGCATACATAATAATAATTTAATATTTGTATATATTACAAATTGATCCTCACAAGAAGTCTAGTTATCATTCATTACCATATCTAGTTACTGATTTTTTTATGATGAGAACTTTTAATATTTACTCTCTTACTAACTTTCAACTATGTAATACAGTATTGTTCATTGTAGTCACCATGCTGTACATCTCCATGATAATGATTTTTAAACATATGAGTCTTTCAAGTAAATATCTTACAAAAGATATTTTCTATTCGGATTACAAACAATTCCAAAAAAAAAGTTATTTTTTTAAATTTAAGTTGTCTGCTGTGTCTAGATCTATAGTACTGATGTAATGAATTCTATGAATGTTTGATTTGTACTATTTTATTTCAGCTGACCTAAGGGCCACAGAGTTGCACTTACTGATTTAATTTAGAGAGAGCCAGGTGTCTGGAGAACTTTAAATTTATTTCATGCTAATCTTATACCTTTTCCCTTTTATTGTTACTTCATCTTTTCATTTCTTAGGGATGATATATATTATTAAATGATTAATTTATATACAGAATAATTAGTAGTTTATGTTAATTAAAAGATCTTCAATCATAAATTGAGTACTGTAACATTAAAATAAAATCAAAAAAGTTTATGCCTTTATGTGCTTCAGCTGTTTATAGAAAGATAATATTTTTGGAAATTGTGTTGTAATAGAGAAAATTTCAGTAATTTTATTCTCTCAATTAGAGTACAGAGTGAGTGAGAGGGAGAAGGAATACTATGAACCACTTGGTTTTAGGTAATAATCAGTTAATTAAAATTTTAATAACATTTTTTATAAAAGTAATAGCCTTCACTACATTTCTCCATTAAAACTGTTACTTTTAACTATCTCCATTAATCATGACTATTAATGACATATCAAATAAGATGAGTTATCTGATTGACAAAATAGGAAATAAGCAGGAGGAGAAATTGAAACTACTTTGCTTATAAGGATAGGGAGTGATGTTAATTAAACCTAAATTAAGATTTACCTCCACTACAGTGCCAAAACTTTCATTTTAACATATACTTTAAAAGTATGTGTTTTTAAACTTAAAAATGTATTTTATTTCTATATTAGCAAGAAAAAGTTAGCATTTAATTTCTTTTAAAAGCAATGCTATTTATTATACATTAGTACCAAAAAATATATGTCTATACAAAGGTATAAATATTTTTATGAAAGAAATCAACAAGCATGGAAATAAATGGAGTCATATACATTATTCATAGATTGAAGGAATGACCATTAAGACATCGTTCTGCCTATTTAGATCTAGAGTCATTGCGGTTCCAGTCAAGCTCTCAGGAAGCTATAGTCCTAGTAAGCTGCTATTAATAGTTCATTCAAGACAGCAGGTGCAATCATTCACAACTAATACTTTTGCTGTCTGTATTAAGTCTCAAGTTAAGGAAGTAATGGCAATGCAATTAGGAAAAACATCCCTGGTCTGGGTATAACTGACAGCCTTTCTTGGGGCCATTGAGTTCCATTGACTTAATTGTAGACACTATCATTATGAGAGTATTTTCTTCTTTCTTGTATAACCTATTGGATAATCAGAAACACTGTTTTTTTTAGTCATTTGAAAAAAATGGAAGAAATTAAAATTATAAGTGTCGCCCCAATGTATTTAATAATAACAGAAACAATGTCCAAGTTTATTTGATGAAGCTGGGATTTGAACCCAGGCACTCCTTACTTTCTCCTGCACCTAACTTTCATGTAGATTGATTACCAACTTTTATAAATTTATTAAATTCCTTAAATCAGAAAAAAAATTAAAAGAACTCCAAAGTTAGTGTTAAAGAGAAATTTAAATTAAGTATATTGAGATGGCTATGATAACAAAATAGAGAATCTGATCATCATCATAAAGTTTTATACGAATAAATTCAGTTTCCTAAAGGACTATAAGGCAGTAAAGAATATAAGTTTGTGGTCAGCAAATACGACATATATTGTGGGGTGCCAGGATGGCTCAGTGGGTTGAATGCTCACTTTGCAGCCCCGAGGTCCCAGGATTGAGTCCCGACCCCAGCCCTGTGAACCCATATGCTGAACTGAGGTGTGCTTTTCATGTGAAAGGAGGGTCCCAGTTCGGTTCCTCACAGGGCAAGCTTCCATGTAGGAGGCCCTCAGTTCAGTCCCCAGCTTGCGGGTGTATGACTTCCATGTGGGAAGCCCCTAGCCTGGCTCCTGCCCTGTGTAGCTCCATGCCCAACTGTGTAGAATGAAACTGTTGAAAAATTAATGACAAGAAGCTGTGGAGACTGCTCTGGGCCCTCCCCCTTCTCTCTCTATGTCTCTCTCTGTCAAAAACAATAAAATAAATCTTCTTTAAAAATTACATGTAAGCATTTGCAGTGAGTTATTTGCTATTAAAATGCAATATCAGGGGAAGGTGGGATGGCTCAGTGGATTAAGCACTCACTTTGCAGCTCTGGGAACCGAGGATCGAATGCTGGCCCCGGCCCATGTGGAACCATATGCTGAACTGGGGTGTGCTTCCCATGCGGGAGACCACCAGTTCAGTTCTCACCCTAACCCCCACTCAGCCCCGGGCTTGAGGGGGTGAGCCTCCCATGTGGGAGGCCTCCAGCTCAGTTCCCACCTTTGTGAGTCCCCTGTCCACCTGTGTGGAACAAAACCATGTCAAAAACTGATGATGTACAACTATGGAGACTACTCTGGGCCGTCCCCATCCTTTCAGTCTCTCTCTATCTCTGTCTCTCTCTGTCTCTATCAAAAAAAAAATAAATCTTTTTAAAAAGTAATAAAAGTTTTGTATATATTACATAGTCATTTTAAGAGATATGCATATGTATCAAAAGTTAAAATAATTTTTTTTAAATACCTAGTGGTGGTGGGAGTGTGCATTGGTAGAGCCTTTCTTTTATTTATTTAATTATTTATTTATTTATTTATTTATTTATTTATTTATTTATTTATTTATTTATTTATTTGACAGAGAGAGAGAAATACAGAGACAGAGAGAGAACTGAACTGGGGGAACTCCCCAGTTCAGCACATGGGTCTGCACGGGCCAGGGCCGGGATTTGATCCTGAGTCCCCAGCGCTGCAAAGTGAGCACTTAACCCACTGAGCCATCCCGTCTTCCCCAATAATTAAAAAAAATATTTTGAGCCATGTATAAATGAGAAGAGAAAAATACAGGATTCATTCTATTTTATGACTATTAATGTGGGTGTATTATTAATTTAAGAGTATAAAAAGTAAACCCACTTAATACATATATTTTTAATATTACCTTTTTAAAAAGAAAGAAAAGTTCATATCATCAACAAATTAGTGATTCATACATTAACATTAATATTAGTCATTTTGACTTAGGTATTGAAAAGATAATGGAGAAAATTACAAGACTATTTCAGGTGGCAAGAAATTTATTTCTTTGTCACTTAGTTACATTTTAATTTCAAGTCTCCCGTTCTTTCTAATACCAGTAAACACATTAGTCAATTCTAGGTAAACTGAGTATTATAGGTTTAAGGTCAGTCTTTTCAAAATTCTCACTTATGATCCCCAACCCTAAATAGCTTCTTTCTGGTATATCATTCTGCTCGTAGAATCTTAATGTTGGGAGTTACGGTGGTTGGAACAACATTTTATCCTTGGTCTGTCCTTGTCCATGTTTGTATCTATATTCACTGGCCCATTCAATCCTCAAAATGATCAGTTTCAAACACTGGTATCTGCTGAGGTATTCGATTTTTATTTAGGCTCTGCTCATGTAGTTCTCACAGCATCCACTGTGTCATCTTCTCGTTCCAAATTAAACACTCTCCTTAAGGTCTGTTGGTTCTCTCTCAGGTAACTTCGTGGCTTCTTTACAGGCATGAAGAGGTTTTGCACGTTCCTCCACTCCTCCTTGAAGCCACCTATCAACCAGTGTCTCCATACCCAGGGGATCTCCTTTCCCCACCACCTCACCCCATCACCTCTGTCCTTCATCTACCATGCCTTAGTATTTGCTTTGAGGCAACTGCTGCCTGCTGTTGTCATTAAAATCTTAAATTATATTAAAAAATTTTTTTCAAATACAGATAAAATTTATCTTAGAATGTACAATATTACCAGTATTTGAGTTCTTGCCATATTTATTTTTACTATGTTGTTAAGAGAAATCAAGAAAAATGTTTCCTCTGTAGAAACCCCTTCTTGGCTCCCCACCCCTTTTCTTGCTTCATCCACACTGTCATGAATCACAGCCCCTGCAAAATGTTTCCACAGTGGTCAGCTTCAGAGACACTGAAGCAAACTCTAGCCACTATGACCATAGCAATAGTTTGGGATGGTACTATGAAAACCAAATTATCTTTGTGGAGTTTAGAATTAGGAGCATGCTTACATAGATAGTACCAGAAGTACACATTAGAACTCAACTATAACTGTTAAGAAATAGTGCTATTTTTCTCAGCATGGATTTCTTAGAAATACAAACCAGCCTCTTAGCTACACAGAATGTAGATATGTATTGTTCATTTTGAAATAAAATTTTAAAAAGTGACAGAAAGTGTATACTGAAATAGCTAGATTGTAATTATTGTACCATTGTTTGCTTAGTGAATTTGGGCAGGAAAATACTTTAAAAAATAATATCAGTAATACTGTAATGACAGAGACTAAAGCAAAATGTTATATATTTATGTGAAACTTTGATAAGAGAAATTACTAGGAGCAGTGGGGATGGTTCAGCAGGTTAAGCACTTACTTTGCAGCCCCAGGGACTGAGGATCGAATCCTAGCCCGGGCTCGTGCGGACCCATGTGCTGAACTTGGGTGTCCTTCCCATGTGGGAGGCCCCCAATTTAGTTCTCATCCCCTGGCTCAGCTTCTGGCTCCTGGCAGCATGCCTCCTATGCAGGAGGCCTCCAGCCTGATTTCTTCCCTAAGCAGCCCCCCCACCCCCACTTGTGTGGAATGAAACCACGTTGAAAACTGATGGTGTACAACTATGGAGACTGTTCTAGACCCACCCTTTCTCTTTGTTTCTCTCTGTCTCTCTCTGTCAAAAACAATAAAATAAATCTTTTTAAAAAATTACTTTCACTTTTATATTCCACCTATAAGTGAGGTCATGAGAGACCTATGGACACAATAGCTTGGTGATTGCCAGAGGGAGGGGGAGGAGGAGGGAGGGAGAGAGGGAGGGAAGGTGGGAGAGGGCACCAGCATTATGGACACACTCAATGGTTTGGTGGTTACCAGGATAGGGGGGAGGAGCGGGGGGACAGTTGTGGGGGGAGGTGGGAGTGGGCACTAGATATAAGGTGATGGAAGGGGAGCTGATACTG
>PVKE010052701.1:0-10251 GCA_004027555.1 Craseonycteris thonglongyai
AAAAAAAAAAAAAAAAAAGCCACCACTCACAAAACAAAAACAGTCCCCATGCCAATCAAAACGTACCACCAGTACGATGCACAAAACAAATTCAACTATTCCAAACCACTTAAATCTCTGAATAATCACCCAATTTCAGAAACCCACCTAACGGGGAGAAATTTGTAGTCACTTACATGTGCATTCACACGCCTACTTAAAAACATTAGTTACATTGTACGCCCTTTTCCCCCTAAAACTGGGAACCATGGATTTTTAAACAAAACCAGCCCCATTATTAAAGTCAACCCAAACAAATGCATTTGCTGTAACATGATTCCCAACTGGTTTATGTTGTGAACCTGATAAGCCGAAACGACCACATACATTACATTTGATGGGCCAGTGCAGGGAGCAGCATCGCCATAACCGGACCCTCGGTTGCAACTTAAAAAGGGCTTCCAACACACATGCGTTGCACGATTTCCCAAATAGCATTAATAACAACAGGCTCATTTGCATGCAAAGTACAATACGGGGCCAAGCCCACCCGAGAACGCAGTTTAGTTACATTACTGCAGCCCCCACCCCACTCCCAAGCTCCACCAAAAATCCCTTGCCTTTCGTCTAAAGCTAGATTATGGTTGTGTCATTCGAGGTCAATTTATTCACTTGAGGTATCTCCACACCAATCTGTTTTTTCATCCCAACTAGGCAGGCACGACTTTGCCTGAAAAGCCCTCTTTCAGAAAAGAAAGAAACAGCCTTATCGGACGCTGTGTTTGAAGCCCGTCAGCTGCAGAATTATCTGTAAACTTGACATTCACAGCCATTGCTTAAAACTGCAAGTCAAAGGACGTGTTTGTTAGGAGCACTTACGTATTTCTTCTGAATGATATTCCTCTTGGGTCTTTCCTTGCTCATTCTGAGATCCAAATGCTGATTGCAAAACGGGACAATTGCTTCATGAATTTAAAGCCGTCAGAAATTTGCAAAAAAATATCCGGGTGGATTTTTATTGTTGTTGGTGGTGGTGGTGGATCTTGTAATCCGACTTTTCTTCCTCTTCCCCCAAAGCCTGATTCGCCTTGAAATAAATCCGAAATTGGGGAGCAAGGAAAAACAAAAAAAAAAAAAAAAAAGAGCCGAAGACGAACGAAGCAAACAAACAAACAAAAAAAAAGATTCACTTTAGTAAAACACTCATAATGGAAAATTTTCCCCGAAACACACACACACACACACACACAAAAAGAAAAAAAAAAACCGACGCCCTTCACTTCCCCCCTTTTTCCTCCAAAAACTACATCAGCGAAACGTGAAGGTCCTTAGTGTCTGATCTGTAGTTACATCTTGCAAAAAGAAAAGGGAAAGATAAATAAAAAGACGTTGGAAGTCACGTTTGTGCTGCAGCAGCAGTGCGAGCAGAAGAGTCAACTCCGGCGGCGGCGGCGGCGGCGGCAGCACCACAGCGAGGGCTCGCCGAGTCTCTTTTTTCCAAGCCCCCTAACCAATGAGAGAGACGCGATCCAGCCCAACTTTAAATGGACTCTGCTTTTATACAAGTTAGGGCTCCTCGGGTAATTCCCCGCAGTACGGTAGCCGAAAACTCCCACAGCTCAGCCACCAGGCGCCCGCCGACCCCGGAACCCACCGCCCCCGGCCCAGTTCATAGGACTCCCGCAGCCCCGTCGGCCAGACACCCGAGAGGCTTGGAGGAACCCTTCCCAAGCGGACCTTCAGGCGTGTCTCCCACGAGGAGCCTAGGAGTGAAATTTAGAGAGGCTCCCTAGCTCCATGCATGGCACGCTCGGTCGCTCCACCTCACCCCCTTTCCCCTGCTTGCCGCTTACCCCGCTGCGGCCACACGCTACCCCCTCGCCACTGCCCTCCAGTCTACCTGCAGCGGGGCTGCTGGGTACAAGTGCCCCAGGACGCCCGGCCCCGGGGAGAGCCGCCTATTCCCGGGGCACCTTAGAATGGTCCCCTTGATCTTCTGGAAGTTGTAGTCCCCCGACTACAAAATGGCTATGGCCACGGGAGCTGGGAACTACAATTCCCAGCCTGCCCTGCAAGGCTGTCACTCAACCCTCCTCCCTCCCCCCCGCCCCCTCCCTCCCACCGGCCTTTGCCAACAAACGCTTGGACGTGTCCCGCGTGCGACACCGCTAGAGGCTGGCTCGCGATTGGCTCCCAGAGCGTGTGGTCCGCCCCCGCCCCCCACGCCGGCCTGGGCCCCCTCCCCGCGCGCCCCGCCCCCACCCACGCCGCGAACCGCCTGTGGAATCGCGCGATCGCGCGCCGGGCCGGGCCGAGCGGCGGCGGGGGGACGCGAGGCTTCCCCGGGGAAGGCCTCGGAGCGTGGCGGCGGCGGCGGGGGGCGGTGTCAACGAGGGCTTGGAGCCCGTCCGAAGGGAAACCGGGCCGCGCACCAAGAGGAATCCTCGGGGCGAGCTCGTGGGTCCGCCGAGCCGCCGGTGTCACCTCAGGACAGCGCCTCGCGTCGTCACACGGGAGCGTTGTGCGGCCGGGCCCGGGGTAGTGTGAGGTCACCCCCGGCCCGCGCCCCGGAGCCGCGCGCGCCTCCCCGCGCGGGTCCGCGGGGACGGCCGTGGGGGGCGGCCGCGAGCACGGCTCTGGCCGTGGCCAGGAAGGAGACCCCCGGTGGCTGCCTCTTGCAAAAATAATAATAATAATAACCGCTTTAAAGAGATGGAGCAAGATCTTGTCCTTGATGGGTGTGTTTTGCATCTGGAGTGCCCATGAGCGAGACTCAAAACGTTTGCATTAAAAAAAAGAAAAAAAAAAAAGGAATATGGAGACCGAGCCACAGATGTGCAGACAGTAAGGATGCACCCACCTGAGTGGCCGGAGCACCACAGACGTGCAGACAGTAAGGATGCTCCCACCTGAGTGGCAGGAGCACCACAGACGTGCAGGCAGTAAGGATGCTCCCACCTGAGTGGCAGGAGCATCCGCAGCGGCCGCCACGCGAGGACCTGCATGGTACCCGCCTGTGCCCCTCGTTGCGGTCATTTAATCGCTGATACACAGGAGGCATCAGGCCCCCCGCGCCTTTTTGACTTTGTCAAGTCTCTGGTCGCCCTTCTGCACCGTTCATTTCCTTCGCTGTGGTTTTAGAGAAGTGTTGTTTTAAATTACCTCCTTTGAGCCTATTCTCTGAGTAAATGAAAAGTGTCTGAGTAAATGAAAAGTGCAATCAGTGCTCCCTAGTGCTCATGTCTATACATCTTATTCTCCTTACCACTTTTTAGATCCCTCCTTACCTTTAAAAGTATAAATAGGGGAAGCCGGGATGGCTCAGCGGGTTAAGCGCTCGCTTGGAAACCCGGAGGACCCAGGATCGAATCCCAGCTCTGGCCCAGGCAGATCCACATGCTGAACTCTGGGGTGTGCTTCCCGAATGCGGTGAGGCCCACAGTTCAGTTCAATAAATAAATAAATAAATATGAAAGTATACTCGGGTAACATCATTACATTTTGGTTGCAAGAAGGGAGAACCATTGTGTCTAGAAAGCTCTCATAACCTGGATTCAAATCACACCTTCTCCACTTCCTCAAAGGTAACCCATGGCCTCTTGAACGTCTCAATTTCTTCATCTGGAAATTAGTGATGATCAGACCTTGTGGGGAGGATTGTGTGATCACGGTAACCTGAGAACCAGACATGTTTATGAAACCTTTCAGTAAATGAAATGTTTTCTCATTATCGTTTGACCATTTTATAAACGGCTTCCTAAAATGATTTTGTCTTATATCCATTTCACAATCAGAAAACTAAATAACGTGTGTTTTAATATTGCAAAATATGTTTGCTGGTGCCGTTTGCAAGGAAGAACCCAATAGAACAGACCTCTTTTCAGTACTGGCCACCCAGGTGATTTTATGCTTGGGTACAACCATGGGTGTTCAAAAGCATATTGGAGGTCTCCACTTCTCCATACTGTTACGGCTTTAACCAGCTTTCTGTAGATTTAATGTCACATTTGTCATTCCCCAGGCCAAAAAAAAAAAAAAAAAATTTTTAATAGCATGTTATACTTTTTTTTTTATATCTTTTTATATTTATAGAGAGTAATTATTTTATATTCAGTGCATATTTATTTCTATTTTACTTTTGACAGATAGAGAGAGAGACAGAGACAGAGACAGCTAGAGAACCGAACTGTGGGAACTCCCCAGTTCAGCACGTGGGTCCTGCCTGGGCCGGAGCCGGGATTCGATCCTCGGCCCTCGTGGCCTCAAAGCGAGCGCTCAACCCGCTGAGCCGTCCCGGCTTTCCCCGTGTTATACTTTTTTGTTGTTAAATTTATTGGGGTGACAGTGTCCTTTGATAGATGACTGGATAAAGAAGTTGTGGTACATTTACCCAATGGAATACTACTCAGCGATAAGAAAAGATGAAATACAGTCATTTGTGACAACATGGATGGACCTTGAAACCATCTTATTAAGCGAAATAAGTCAGAATGAAAGAACCAAGAAACGTGACCTCATTTATATGGTGGAATATAAAACTGAAAGTAAACAAAAACTTATGGACACACTCAATAGTTTGGTAGTAGTTAGTTACCTGAGGGTAAGGGGGGTGGGGCAGGGAATTTGGGAGGCGGGGAATTGGGGGCAAAATATATTAAAGTACAAAGGTAGGCTTCTTAGTTCTCTTAGCCAGCCCCTGATGCTGGGATTCTCTGTCCCAGACCTGTAAACTCCCCTGCTGGACAAACCAACTCCAGGTCACCACATATTAAAAACCATTCACCTTGAGGGCAGGGGAAAGAAAGGAATCTGCTCAAATCCAAAAGATCTGAATAACTTGGGTATTGTTTTCCCTTGAAAAGGAAAATAGATTGGCATTTTTACAACTGAAAGCCTTTCCTGTTGTGGAAGTAACTGTCTCCTGATGAACTTCCTTTTCCTGCTTTCTGGGCAGGAACACATATTACCTCTTCTTTCTTTTTCCTGCTCTTTTTCATTTTCTAGAAGCCCAAGTTCACTTTTGTTGTTGTTGTTCTTGAAAGGTTACAGAGATGGGGGGAGGGCCCAGAGCAGTCTCCATAGTTGTACATCGTTAGTTTTTTACATAGTTTCATTCCACACAGGTGGATGTAGGGCCGTGCAGGGTGGGAACCGAACAGGGAGCCTCCCACATGGGAGGTGAGAACCCCCATCCCGGTGGTTACCAGTTGCACCGCAGTTCAGTTCAGCACACAGGTGTGCACGGGCCGAGATTCAATCCCCTGCCTCACGGTTGCACGGCAAGCACTCAACCTGTTAAGCTATCCTGTCATCCTCCAATGTCATTCTTTTCTCCTGATGATTTTAACTGCTTATAGCAGGGAATAGTGGGTGGGAGGTTGGAGGGAAGACCTCACTAGGTCCATTGACTCTATAGGAGTCATGTGCCAGCTCTGTCCTCTGCTTTGAAGACACAGAGCCCAAACTCCTTCATTAAGAGGCACACCGCTCAGTAGAAAAAGCAGACTTTACAATCCATTTGTGATACCTCCCCAAAACGCTGTATTAACTACATGGGAAAGATGCTAAAAGGAACACATAGCTGAGGTGACCAGGAATTGGGTTTTGAAGGATGAGTATGGGTTCTGCAGTTTGAAGTTAGCTGAACAACTTTTTGGCATTAAGCAAAAAAAAAAAATCATGAGACCTAAAAACTTATGGATGGGTTTAAATTCTTATTTGGGAGTGACTAATGATGAGACCAGTAAGCAGAAGCCAGGACTGGAAAGGTTCTGTATACCAGGGAAAGGAGTTTGTACTTTGCCTGTAGGCTAAAAAGAAGGGAGGATTTTCATCAGAGGTATAACCAGATTTGTGTTTTGAAAAGTGATTCTAATAGTGTGAGAGGTGAAATTGAGAATTGGAAAAAAAGGATGAGGCAGGGCGACCTAGAAACCAGTTGCAATGTTACTGCATACATGAGGTGAGAAGGGACTATGATCCGAATACAGTGTCGGAGGAAATACCATCTAAAGCAGAGAACGGGGTGCTGGAATAGCTCCACAGGTTGAGAGCCTGCCTTGCAATCTTGAGGTCTGGGGATCGAATCCTAGCCCATACATACCCATATGCTGAACTGTGGAGCAACTGGTCTTCCCTCCCCACCAGTTCAGTTCAGTTCCCACCCCACGCGGCCCCACATCCACCTGTGGAATGAAACTGTCACAACTAACGATGTGCAACTATGGAGACTGCCCTAGGCCCTCCTCCTCTCTCTCTTTCTCTCTCTTTCTCTCTCTCTTTCTCACCTCTCAAACAAAAGAAAAAGAAAGCAGAGGAAAGGATGGGAAATATATTTATAAAAATTTATTTTTTTTACTGTTTTTGACAGAGACAGAGAGAAGGGGGAGGGACCAGAGCAGTCTCCATAGTTGTATGTTATTAGTTTTCCAACATGGTTTCGTTCCACACAAGTGGGCTGGGGCGCCCAGGGCGGAACTGGGCTGGGGGCCTATGATATGGGAAGCACACCCCAGTTCAGCATATGGGTCTGCACAGGCCGGGGCAGGAATTCAATCCTTGGTCCCCAGGGCTGCAAAGCGAGCACTTAACCCACTGAGCCATCCTGGCTTCCCCAAGAAATATAATATCAAAAGTACATAGGGCCTGGGAACTAATTAGCTGCAGGAAATGGTGACTGGTTCCTTAATCTTGCCTTTTAAGCTCTTCTCATTAGATCAGTTATCCACTCTAGGAAGAATGGGAGCACAGTAGAGATGAAAGAGGAAGAGTAGCAAATCAGCAGACACAAATAAGAGCAGGCACTCACTGTTCTGGGTTTAAATAGGTACGAGCAATCGTATTTAATTAAGCATTTTAGTCCACCATTTGATTTACTATTAGAAATGAAAGGGAAAGAATTCAAGTTAATAAAGACCATGTATAGAGAAATAATCTACAGTCCTGTATTCCATGCATCAGAATTTTCCAGTTAATGCAGAGAATAACATAGGATATGCTTCCAAACACCCATCATACCATGGTGCTAAGAAATAACTCAAGATTCATCTCCAGAAATCCTTCCTTAAGAGCACATTCAGCCCTTTTCCTTGCAGACTTATGCTCACATTCTGCTTACCTGCTCTAATTTTTTTGTCTTCTCATCTCCTCACTCCAAAAAAAAAAAGTTTCCTCTAGTTCAAGGCCATGTGTACTGCTCGTATTCTCCCCACAAGCACCAGAAACTTTACAGAATTCAAGGTGTCCAGTAAGTGCTTACTGTTGAATATTTCACCAAAACTGTCATGCCCAATTATTTAGACTATTGCCAGCCCTTTATTTGGTTACTATCATCGCCACTGTTTTTGCCCTTGTACCATTCCAAGCCAATAGTGTGGTACAGTCTTCAAGGCCACAGCTCCAGTCTTATCACCAATCCAGCCTAACTGAATTCTCATTGCCCCAGTGACTTCAGCCACATTTTTTAAACATAAAAAATGTATTATATTTAACATGTACAATGTGATGTTTTGATATGCATATTCATTTTGTAATGACTACAACCTTCAAGCTAATGAACATACTCATCACCTCACATAGTTACCATCAGCCACATTTTCGAGCTTTACAATTTTGTTGCTTGTTGTCTTGCTTCCTGATTATGTCATTTATATATCTTGTCTCTCCTAATTAGATCAAACATTTCATGGGGCCATGACCTGTCTCATCTTGAGGCAGCCCTTGGCTATGAGGCCAATCACTGCATGGGAATCAGATGTTTCTCATATTAACCCGCTCAGGGACCTTAAGCCGTTCATTTGACTGCTCTGGGCCTCACCAGCATCATCTAGAAAGTGAAAGGGTTCAATGCAATTGTCGCCAGGAACATTTCTGAATCCAACCTAGTCTAATCCTATTTTGACCTTTGCACCCTGCTTCCTTGTTCCTCTCCCAGTACTGGCCCCCAAGGAGGCGTAAATACACCGTTTGTTGAGTAAGAATGGGTTCTGCATGTTTCTTTATAAGTAGGCTCTCCGTTAACCAGAACTCAAGCAACCAGCACTCCCAAGCAACCGTTGCTTGAGAGTGCCGGTTAACGGAGAATCTACTGTCCTTCTACATTATGGTTTTCCTAATACAACTTAATACAGTTGGCCCTCAAGGGGGCAGGTTTGAATCCGCGCGGGTGCATTCCGGGGGCTTTTTCCGTTGACCCGCGAAGTTCGAACCCGTGTTGGGTCAATTGGCGGTTGGGAATTTGGAGAGGGAGCCGGGGAGCACCCACGTCAGGTATACTGGGCTGTTCACCTCCGCGGGCGATGGCTTCCCTAACTGCCACGCTGTCATGGGTCAACTGTATTTCTTTGTGATGCCTAATGGTGCCTTGCTTTCATTTGTGTAACTTTTTAGAGTGTTTAAAGGACAGCTGTAATAATGTCACTTCACCCATAAAAACAACCCAGTTTAAGATAGGTCTTGTCTTTACTCTTCCCATGAAGGAATGAAATCCTGAGAGGTTGCAATGTGCTTGATGTTATACCACCGGTAGGGAGTCAAACCCAGATCTCTGCTCGCCATCTCCTTCGTGCTAACCGTCTCCCTGGTTTTCAAACTGTGATCCAAGACATCCTGTGAAATGTTGCTGGATATGGCCGGAAGGAAATGATGCTCCGGTGAAAAAGATTTGGAAATTGCTAACTTACACAAAGATAACCTGATGACTTTACCATAGATGATATTTTAAAGCCCCAAAGGGTCATATAGTTTTCCAAACTTATTTAACCACAGAAGCCTTTTTTCTTTTTCTTTTTTTTAAGGAGCTGATATGCACTGAATAATAGTCTTAAGAACATACTTCACCCAATATGATGAATTTATGCTTCCTGAATGATTGCTGACTGACAATAATTCTTACTTAAGTGACTGGATACTTTATGTGAAGTTTCTAATTTTATATAGGTGTGTCTTCATATCTGGGGGGAGGGGGGAAGGAGAAAGGATGTAAAAATTAATCTTTGACTGACATCAGGTTTATAAATAGCTATGAGCCAGTGTACTCAGAAGGTGGGTGCTTCCACAGAAAGGAGGTAGAAGAGCTATTTCAAGCTGACTGAGATTCGCACAGTATTTTAAAACACACTAGGAGGTAAACTCAGAAGTAAACAACTTTCTTGAGATTGAGTGATGACAAGGAGACATTAGTCCTTTTTGTAATTCACTGCTTCCTGCTCCTGAATTTACAGTCTTATTTGTCAAGCCTCACTAAAATGCCACAGCACAACAAACCAGATCCAATAAAATGATGTCCTACATCTACCAATTGACTATGGACCTTGTTTATACAAGTCACTGAAATCCCTGGTCCTTTGGATTATTTAAAATTTGAGAGCTAGTGTTACTATTCTGCTTAGATTGTGTCTTGTATTATTGAAAGACAGCTGGCCCTAATTCAGAAACTCTGGTAAGGCAGCCAAGAGGGGAAACCTGCAGTTCCTAAGAATAGAAGTTACTGTTTACAATAATACTGTACTCTGTGTTTGGAGGGAAAAAAATCTTATCAGCGATCAGCTAATCCTCAGGAGATCATTATGAGGAAACTGAGGCACCAAGGCTCCCCTGAGCAGGCAGGGATAGAGGGGAGGAGTTGTATTAAGCAGGACACCGTCTGTTACAAGTGAAAGAAGCCCAATGAAAATGGCTAATGAAAAAATAGGGAGAGATGGGAGGGGTTTGGTTCACCTGACTGGGAAATCCACAGTCCTATTTTCAGCTTCTCCAGGCAGCTAGCAAAGATAGCTCCAAAGAAAACTCTTTCTCACCATGAATGTGGGGGTGGAGCAGCATTTGTTATCAGAAGAGGTGGGAGAAAAAACTTCTGGACAGCCAAAAAGCAATAGCAATCACAATCCACCACGGACGTCATTAGTTCTTCAATTTGTCAGAACCACACAAAAGAGTAGGGTAGGAGAAAAGTACACTTTCACCCATCAGAAGCCTAAGGTTTCTTGGATTCCAGACCTAGCCAGTTCATTCTGGGGTTACACTCTCTCTCATATAACCCCGCTTCCACAGTTTTGACGTTTTCACAGACATGTCTAAGATGCTAGTTGATCTCCATATCACACGCTTCCACCCACAGCTCCTATACACCCATGTACACACAACAAAAGACAGAGCCTATCTCCTGAAAAAAATGTGACATCTGCAAAGGTTTTTTGTTTGTTTGTTTGTATTGTTTTTGACAGAGAGAGAGAGAGAGAGAGAGATACAGAGACAGAGAGAGAACTGAACTGG
>PVKE010052702.1:0-10255 GCA_004027555.1 Craseonycteris thonglongyai
CAGGGGAAAAGCTCTCAACCTACTGAGCCATCCTGGTATACACACTTGTATCCTAAGTTTCGACTTTCATACCAGATTTTCTCCAATCAGTATAAATACAGGTTATAACATCCCCCATTGGAAAAAAATACTTCTCTCTAGACCTCACATCCCCCCTCACTGTTGCCCCACTTCTTTGCTGTCCTCTGCAGTAAAACCTGCAGAAGTCTTCTGGGTCATACTGTTCATATCCATTTCTTCACTTCCTCTCCCTCCCTCCATTTAATTTAGCCTGTTTTCTCCATTGCCCACCAGAAACCACAGGAGCCTCAGAATTCTCCTTTCAGCTAAATCCAATGGTCAGGTCTTAGTCCTCATATTACTTGATTGATCAACAGAATTTGACATAGTTAACCTGTCTCTCTTTCTAGAAACACATTCTTCTTTCTTTGGTTTCTGAGGCACTATGCTTTGTTAGTATTCCTATTATCTCAGAGACTTCTCTTTCTTAGTCTCCTTTGCTGAATCCTACAACTCTTTCCTTTCTAAAAGGAGCCCCGTCATTTTCCTTTTGCCTTCAATTCTCTAGCTGTTTTCATCCCTTTGTGGTTTACAATCTATATCTGATGTCTTCTAAATTTTTATCTCTAGCCTCAAGCTCTCCCTGAGCACCATACTCCTGTACCTGTCTACTCATCTTCACTTGAATGATTGATAGATATGACTGCATTTGTAGTAAAGAAAAAAAAAAAAAGGCCAAAACCATATTTCACTGTTACCAACTGACTATGTCTCCCTCCTGTCACTAAAGTTGTAAATCACAATGTGACAGTCCTTAGAGATGGGCTTTTTGGAGGTAATTAGCAGTAGATGAGGTCATGAGGGTGGAGCCCTGGTCTAATGGCCTTAGTGACTTAATAAAGGGACACAAAATTCTCTCTCTCTTTCTCCACATTGTGGGGACACAGCGAGAAGGCAGCTATCCACTAGCCATGAAGAGAGACCTCCCCAAAAACCTAATCATCTGGCACTTTCATCGTAGACATCCTGGCCTCTAGAACTATGAGAAATACATTTCTGTTGTTTAGGCCCAGTCTACAATATTCTGTTATCAGCTGGTGCTGATTAATACACACCCTCCCCCCTCCTTGATCTTCCAGCCTGCTTCTCCCAAAGCTATCCCCATTCTGAAAAATGGCACCAGTACTCAGGCTAGAGAGCCAAGAGGTATCCTTGAATTTTCTCCCCATCCTTCCTCCCCATATTCCTTATCCAAATGCACCAAAAAATTCTATCAGATCTTCCTTTAAAACATATTCTGAATCTTGACCATTTCTCACTACCTGAATTGCTACCAACTCAGTGTAGTCCAAGACACCTACATCTTTAGCATAACTTTTGCAGAGTTTTCTAATGGGTCTTCCTGCTTCCATTCTTCCTTATCTTCATCCCCAACATCAACCCAATATTCTTTACAAAGCAGCCAGAGATATCTTTTAGTCAAGGTAAGTCAGAAAATGTTATGTCCTCTGTCCCAAACTTTTTGTGATATTGTAGGATGTTCATAATAAAATCCAACTACCTAAGTGACCTCAAAGGTCCTCCATAAACTGGCTATTATCTGTATCTCCATCCTTAATTTCCTTTCAATTTTTTGTTCATTTGCTTTGATCTGGCTACATTTGCTTGGTCAAAGTATGCCAATACTGATCTTTCCTTTGGGCTTTTGTGGGAGCTACACATTTCTTCTGACCAACTCTTCTCCCAAAGCCTTGCAAGGTTCACTCCATCACTTCTTCTAGGTCTCTGTTCAAATGGCACCTCTTCACAAAGTCTTCTCTTGAGCATTGCATCTAAAATAACCACTACGCTATTGTTCTTTCTCCCTTGCCCTGCTCTATTTAATCTCCGTCACACTTATAATAACTGATTTCTTTGTCAACCTACTTTTCCACCAGAATAAAAGCTCCATGAGGGCAAGATCTTTGGCTTGTTTACCACTGAATCCCCAATGTCTAGCAGAGCCCCCAATAAAGAACAGATACTCAATAGATACGTGTTGAACAAATATGTTCCCAAATATAAAAATTGCTATTTATGAATTTTAAAGTCTGAAATCTGTTTTCAAAATTACTTCGTGTTTTTTTAAAAAAGTTTTTATTGTTTTGACAGAGAGAGAGAGAGAGAGAAAGAGAGAGAGAGAGAGAGAGAGAGAGAGAGAGAGAGAGAGAGAGAGAGAGAGAGAGAGAGAGAGAAGAGGGAGAGCCCAGAGCAGTCTCCATAGATGTATGTCAACAGTTTTTGACATAGTTTCATTCCACACAGGTGGGCACTGGGCCACTCAGGGCAGGAACCAGGTCTGGGTGCCTCCCACATGGTAAGCTCACCCTAGTTCAGCATATGGGTCCGCACGAGCCAGGACTGGGACTCAATCCTCAGACCCTGGGGCTACAAGCAAGCACTCAATCTGCTGAACCATCCAGCATCCCCAATGTGTTTTCCTTTGAATAAGAAAAGGAAGGAAGGAAGGAAGGAAGGAAGGAAGGAAGAAAGGAAGGAAGGAAGGAAGGAAGGAAGGAAGGAAGGAAGGAAGGAAGGAAGGAAGGAACCTAGGCTAGTTCTTTGCAAGCCAAGATTTTGAAGTGGCAAAGGTGAGAAAGTAAAGCAAGAGAAGAAACCAAAATTACACGCACTTTTTGGGTCCACCAGAGTGAAAGTGGTTGGCTCTAGTGACAACCATAATCTTCTCACCCGCACATCTTTCAAACTAGAATTACTGCATCTTAATGGGTTTTACTAAAACCTGTGTTGAGGGTGCTAATGACTGTAGCAGGGAGGATCAGCTTGCTCCCTTTCCTCTCGGCTTTTAGTTTTTAACACAGCCCCGGATTTCCTGCCATTTACCTTCCTCCATCCTCAATTCCAGTAAGAGCATTGCCCGGCCACCCCCTACCCCCCTACCCCCTGGAGATAATTGTACTATCCTCAAAATGAAATACCATATTTTTTACTTGGCCTTTATAGTCTACAATAAATACAATACCATCCCTAAAAGAAATCAGTAAGATATGTTTAACACATTAATTTGAAGAAACAATAAAGACTTTTCACTCAGGTGTGAAATTGTACTAATGCAAATAGAATGAACTAAAGCACTAAAGCACTAAAGTTGGTGTAATAAGGGGTGGATCTAAAAGTTATGCTAAGTAGTTTATCCAATCAAAGTCTTCAATACATCTTTGGACACTGACTGGATATAATTAGGAATAAGAACAAAGAGCAAGCACCAAAATATGAAATTTAAATTAGTCATCCGTTTAAATAGGCAAACTTTCATGGACTGTACTGGTCATGAAACCCCACACCACCGCCTTCCATTGACATCCTAGGACCAATGCTCAACACGACTAATTCTTTCCAAGGTTGCTAGGTTGGCCTTGAGCAGCAAAAGGCAACTGGATTTATTTGGTTCTGGCAGTAGCTCAGTGGGAACATAAACTAGCAATGCTAGGGAACAGAAGTTCTCCACAGAAAAGGAAGCTCCACTCATATACTATACGGAACCCTCAAATGCCAGCTACATGTAAACCAGAAGGAATGTAAGTGGTAAACACTAACATTTTCAGAGAACTGTCTAATATTCATGGCAGAATCTATAAAAGGTGACTTTGAATAATCCCTTCCCAGCAAACCTGTAAAAGTTTTATAAAATATGCTGCAAAAATGACTCACAGTAGATGTAATTACTGTGCAACCTTGAAAACTGATATAAAAAATTCAGCTGCCAGCATGTTAACAGCCACCTAATATATGGGTTGTTTGATTGGACTCTTTGGGCAAAACTGCAAAATTCCTAACCCGTTGCTGCTATATATTTTATCAGGGCCAAATTTAGCTACTTTCATTTTTTAAAATGCCATTTTAGACATCACAGTGAATCAAGTCAGTGTTGCTTAATTGCATGCATACATTACAATCTAAACCATTTCCCCAAACACTAATTTAACTAGTTATTATTTATTTTTATTTTTTTGGAACAGTAGCAGAGTTCTGAGGCCTGAACTATAAAACTTGGCAAAATCATTGCTTTCTTAACAAAAAACTGTAAGAATCAGCAGTGAAATTTCTTCCTCTATGCAGTCAGCAACTGTTTCCAAGTTTTTTTCTTTTAAATGTATTCATCTTAAATTAACAGTTTGCTATAAAAATGATTCATTGCCCATATTTTCTTTTCAATTATAATGCATTACTTTTGTGGGTGGGGGCAGAAAAGCCAAATTTTAGAAGGGTCACATGCCATAATTTCACCCTGTGCCTTATATCTATGTACTTTGACCTAAGCTGTAATCAGGTATGCTGTCAGTTTAACAGCTACTAATGCCAAATATATCAGCTTTTGAAAGATGGCCTCTTATTGCACAGTGTTCACTATATAACCATCACCATTCTAGGTTTGGTCTTATGGGCTTTCACCTTTGGGAAATTGAATTAAATTAAATTTTTGCAAAATTGATTCTCTGCTAATGTCATTATAGGCATTTGGTATTTAAATGACCTTAACAATGAATCTTTTAGAGAAGACCTGGGCCTCTTCTTTTATAATGGAATAAGTCTACCCCTTCCCTGCAAATTTACCTGTTTGGTAAGTTTTCAGATATAACATTTTCTTTTAAGTGGGATCTATCTCAACTGTGGTAAAAGGGTAGGTGATAAGGAAATGTTCGATAGGCCTTTGAGATTAAAATTCAGGACAATTAGGATCACCCAAATATACTAGCCACACAAACTGAGTTAAGTCCTCAGTCTAACACCTTCATTACGTATTCCCTCTTTATTATAAGACATATTACAAGTGGGCAAGAATTTCGTCTTATGAATCTTTGCACCTCAATAAATATTTGTGAAATTGAATTCTCAGTTTTTTGCAGTTAAAACAATACCTTATTATATGGTTTGCTGTGGCAGAAAACACTCTTTAATTTACTTAAAGAAAATTAAAATTAATTTAGAAGAGAAAAATTTTTTGAAAATCATATGAAAGTTTGCCAAGAACAAGAGAACTGGTGGGGAACACTTCAAGTATATCAATACAAGTGAAGGATCTCTGATTTTTACAGATTCAAGTTTCACAACTACATGTATTGAAATTCAAATTGTTCTACATAAATGATTTCAGTTCTGTATAACTATACTTGGAAGTGTTGTATGAAATTGAATTTGCCAGTATTGAATTTAGTCTGTTTTGACGGTTAGAATCCTTTGTTCCTCGTATAGTGAAATTGAGCAAATGCTGAGCCCAGAAGTTATTTTAACTGTAAATATTGCTTAAACATTTAATTAGCTTAAGCATGAATAGTTAAGTAATTGTGATCAGTAATTAGAAGACCCAAGTCTACTTAGTCAGCTCTTATCCATCTAAAATTCTGAACAACCCAAATTTTAGAACTATAACTTCATTTCAGAAGTTTGTAAAGTATACCAGATTGACAAAGCTTGAATTGTCCAGAAACTCCCAGAGATCAATAAAATTTTATGTCTACAAAGTTATTCATCTCATCTCGAATATTGTCAGAACCTCATTAAGAGAACTTCTATACACTAAATTTATTAACATGTTATAATTGACAATACAGAACAATATTTTACTTTTGAAAACAATAATTAAGAATGATTTTTCGGGGAAGCCGGGATGGCTCAGTGGGTTAAGCACTCACTTTGCAGCCCCGGGGACTGAGGATCAAATACCAGCCCTAACCCGTGCGGCCCCATATGCTGAACTGGGGAGTGCCCCCAGTTTGGTTCTCACCGGGGTGAGACCCCGGCTCAGTTCCTGCCCTGTGCAACCCTGTGCCCACCTGTGGAAGGAAACTATGTGGAAAAACCGATGATGTGAAACTATGGAGACTGTTCTGGGCCCTCCCCCTTCTCTCTGTCTCTGACTCTGTATCTCTCTCTCTCTGTCAAAAACAATAAATAAATCTTTAAAAAAAGAATCATTTTTCTAGCTAAACGCCATTTATCATAGAAATATAACACACCACTTAGGCTTCCATAATGTTTTGTGGAGTTAAAAAGATCATAGTGGTTCATTGCTTGGTTTCAGCACCAAAACAATTAACCAATCAACCAACCAATCAGAGAAACAAACAAACAAAAGCTCCCCCAAACAATAAAAAAGGTGATAATGATGTTGCAGTGAAACATGGAAGAATGAAAAAAGACACCTTATTCACACTTTGCTCAAAGTTCTTTAAAAATGAGGACTGTTTAGATTCTGATGCTAAGAAGCACAACAATAAGAATACTGAAAAGCATCAAATTGCAGAACTCTTTTTCCAAAGGGTACCCTATCCATCATAAGTCTGCCACCTGGTCAGTCTGCTCTGGGTAGGGAGGCTGAAAATTCTATCATTCTGAAGCCCCGAAAAGAGGAGCTGAAAAGAAATACATATTTGCAAAAAGGCAATAGAAGGGAAGGTTCTGATCAAGGTAGAATCTATTTTCTGTGTTTTAGAAGAACCAAGGAACCAGAGGAGTTAACTGTCCATGGAAGTGTATTCCCTTCAACGATCTCTACTTTAGGATACACCTGGGTTAGGAACATCTATTTACTAAAGACCAATAATAAAACTAGACATATCTTTAAACTATGCTTTTAAATTTTGAGGCCAAACAGAAGCCTATTTATTAAAGAATGTGATAGAGTGAAACCCCAGTGATGTCCTTTTTAAAGCCACTAGAAAATTTCAAAAGAACAGCAGCAAACACAAAAGCAATATTGTACTAATAATATCCATTAGTACAATACTTAACAACGGACCAAAACACTTTCATGTATATATTTCATTGATTACCACTGGTACCCTAAATATGGACAAGGCTAGTCCTTTCCATTTTATAGAAAAAGACAGTTAGGCTTTGAAGAAATTGCCAGTTGTTTTCAAAAACATATCTGTCACTCTCAATAAAAATATTTGACAAGATTAAAAAGAACCACATTAATAGGGATGGAAAACTTGTCAGCCTATAACTGCCTGTATTAAAGTTATATTTTAAATTATACGGTATTCCTTTTGCTCCACGGTGGGATTTTTATGTCTGTTTTGTTTTTGCTTTTACAAGGCAGAAAGCTCAAATACCTGACCTTCTACTGCAAAATCAGAAATCAGGCAATCTCTAAGTTTAGAGATTCTAACAGCCTTGTTACAAATTCAGAATGCAGTTTACACTAATGTACAATGTTTCCACAAATGAAAGAAGTCATCTTCTCTAGTAAGTTCCCTTCCTGAAAATTTTCACAACTGCATTAACCACCCAAATTGCAATGGAATTGTGGGTGAGGGGAGGGGACAGAGACTGCCAAGAGGAATGACCCTCTGGACAGATCACAAGGTACTGATGTTCTCATACTTTCAGGTGCCACACTAAATTCATCCCCAAATAAATGGAATTTGGGCCTTCAAACTAGTTCTAATTCTGTTGCTGGAGATTACACAGAGAATTAAAGCCTCTATTATGTTTGTTGAATGACAATAGAATATTTAAAATACCTCTGAGACAGAAGGGACTTTAATGAGGTTTAGTT
This sequence comes from Craseonycteris thonglongyai, assembly GCA_004027555.1. Lineage (NCBI taxonomy): Eukaryota > Metazoa > Chordata > Mammalia > Chiroptera > Craseonycteridae > Craseonycteris > Craseonycteris thonglongyai. Next base: position 7,565 of record PVKE010052702.1, read on the forward strand.
CAAAACACTTTCACTGATTTTTTTCACCCACTCATCAGACAGTGTATATTTAATGCATGCAAGGAACTGCAGTAGGTGGGGGAAATGCCTGAAGCAAAGTTTTGATACTGATAATTCTTAAAATTTTATTTATAAGTAAGAACGTTCTTATGACTGATACCTTTGACTTCCTATGTTTAACACTGGTGCTTAGAAACTGGCCTATATATATATTTTTCTGAGCTAAAGCATATTGCTTTGTAAAGAAGAAGAGAACATTTTGAACACAAACTTTAAAAAGAAGGTTGCTTGATTGGTGCTATCTGAACTTTTAGTCTTTTGTTTATAGGACCAGGCATTTAGTACTATTTCCAGTCCTCTTTACTGATAATTTAATGCTGCATCTAAAAGGCCTATTGCCTTTTCACCAGAAAGCAGTTTTTACTGATGATAATGATGATGGTCATTAGGGCCTTGGAGACTTTTAAAAGGATCTAAGGATGAATGAATAAATAAAAACCATGATGACTCATTCTGCACCCAATGCTATTAGTATAACACACAGCTCAGCACATTCCTCTCCCCCACAAAATGGCACTATTTAAATATACGTTAAATTTCTTTTTCAAATAAAACGAGTATAATTTATTCAAAAAATATTATTTGTGGAATGTCAAATAAAAGATTGTGGAATGTCAGCAATCAAGTATGCATGCTGCAAAATGGAAATGGTAACATTTTAACAAGTTAATTTTCTTTTTTTCTGAAACTAGTCCTCACAGAAAAATCATTGGATTCTGTCAGACTATGTTTATTTGTCTTTGCTTCTTGAATGAGAGGAGCATGTTCTTTGCTACATTTTTCTTGCTCTCTTTCTTTTATGCTTTAAATATATTAGTGTCAAGTTGAATTTCCTTCTAACATGGTTGCAGGTTAAATAGGAAAAAATAGGATACTGGGATCTTAGAGCACTGACTTTTACATTATTCAATTAATATAGATCAATATTTCATATTTATATTACAATAATGTGACTGTAGAGATAGATCCTGCCCTTAAGTACAAGTATATAGGTACAAAGAGATATATATTTTTATAAAGGCATATGAGAGCTGTCTAGAAAGTATCCAGCCATGGAATATGAAAAATAGAGGCAATTATGGCTGGATTTTTTTCCAGATAGCCCTTGTATATACTAAAGATTTCCCCAAAACTAAGTTGTCTCAGACCAGTATGTTAGGGCCATTATGGTGCATTTTATTTTACAAAGGATTAAACTATGGAAAATCCCAAGGCTGCAAATAGATTTAGTTCTGCTCATTAGGCATTGAGTTTATTAGTACAGTCTCTGCTTTTCCCTTTATGAGCCAATTTCAAAGCCCTTCATAGAATTTCTAATGATATGGGGAAGTAGCCATGCCTCTATGTTCCATACACCTATGTCCCCTTTCTTCTTGCAGCAGATGGTGGGGCAGGGAAAAGGACAGTGAACCAGGGCTCAGATAACGAGGAGTCTGTACTACACTATCCACTAAGGAGACAGGTGACTGATCTTGGGATGGTGAGCAGAATAGCTGTGATATGATCTCTTCCACATAATATCAAGATAATACCACAGGGCTGGTGTGACATAATTATCATTCTGTTTGGTCTGCAAAGAAACAATCATCAAAAGATCTACAGAGAAGTTAACCACAGAAAGTTTCTCACTTTAGAAAGATTCATTATCTTAAAGTCTGTATTTTAAAGGAAAGATGCACTTCACTTCAGAAACATCTGATATAGGAAACAATGCATTTTAAAAGCTAACTTCCAGAAAATGTTCAAAGTACAATTCAATTTGTAAATATTGAATTCAAATGTACCTATATAGTAGCAAGGCCTGGGGTACAACTTGCATTTTAAAATCCATAGCGAGGCTTTGCATACAATTTAGGCTAATACGATAAAGGAATAGTACATCTAATTGGGACTGACTGTTGTGATTCAGTTTCATTCAGCCACTTCTATACATGAGGCTGGTCCAATGAAAACCAAAACTTTCAGTAGCCTGGAAAGAGTAAGAGCTCCCCATTGTATTTAAATGGGAAATTAGCCAGTTGGTAGGCTACAAATTCTGACTTGAGAATAACCAGCTTGATGAAATGAAATGTGCCCTTTGGTTCAGACCTCTTGCTTTGGTAGTCAGCCACCAGTGAAATATGCCAAGTGCATACTGGCGTGTTTCTGTCTCTCAGAAAGATGAATCAAAGTCTTTTAGTAAAATGCTTCTGAAACTTGAATAGTGGAGCTCCCCTTTGAGTCAGAGCTTGTTTGGGGGATGAGGTTTTGGCTCTCATTTATGTGTGTGTAGCATGAAACCAGGTTTACATTGCACTGGTCTAAATACTATAAGTTATCTCTAATGTATAGTATTCATGTGTTCACACATCTATTCACAAATTTGTGTGTAAAAATGTATAATGTGGACAGCATGGTTACGAATACAAGAAAGAGGGTTATGCAGTTGGAATAATGATTTTTTTTAATCACTGGAATCACCTGTAGGATAGTGAGAGGTTCATACAAAAGGCATAAGAGAATTGAGACCAACAGAGGGACCAATGGATTCACACCTCCCATCTCACACTCACTCTCAGTGACTAGAGTTGGGGGGAAATCTCCTGTTACTTATGTTTCTCTCTCTCTCTCTCTTTCTCTCTCTAGCAGCAT
>PVKE010052703.1:0-10254 GCA_004027555.1 Craseonycteris thonglongyai
TTCATTCTTGAAAATGTTTGTTCACACAAGTATGTTGTTCCAAAGATTGAAAGGTACCTTGATGCAAAAGTTTTGACATTAGGAAAGTCTTCCTTGGGCAAAAACTGGTAAAAACCCACCAGTCCTTCTTTGAACTTGTCCCTAAGGAGGTCATTTGCTTGCAACTCAATGACCTCCAGCTGCAGTTCATCTGGGCAACCGGCCACATCTGCTTCAAATGGGTTTTGAAACAGTCTCACTTCTACTGCCTTTGAATCCAAGTCAGAAAACCACTCCTGAAAATGCAGCTGGAGGTCTTTAATGATCTCACGTGTAAATGACGTGGGGAACTCAGCTGTTGCTTCAGCCATTAATACCTTGCACTGCTGAAAGTGTGTCAAGTTGTTGGCCTGTACTTATTCCAAAAACAAGACAAGTTTAGATCTGAAGGCCTTTAGGTGGGTGTATAGATCAGAAACTAGATTTTTCTCTCCTTGTAGTTTTAGGTTCAGAAAATTTAAATGACTAGTTATGTCTGCAGCAAAGGCCAATTTCCATAACCACTCTTCATCAGACAGTAATGGCTGTGGCTTGCCTTTACTTTCCAGGAAGTCACCTATTTTCTTTCTTAATTCAAATACTCTGCTCAGAACTTTCTCACAACTTAGCCATCTTACTGCTGTGTAAGATGGTAAATCTTGCGATTCTGTGTCTGTATCTTTCAACATGTCTCTGAATTGTCTACGGTTGAGCCCATGTGACCTTATTAAATTCACCATCTTCACCACAGGATTCAGTACACTGCTAATGTCCACATAGTTAGCACACAAAGCTTGATGGTGAATAATACAGTGCAGGAACATTGGTTGTGGAATGTTTTTCTCATTACACATCTGCTTCACTTGTCCAACCAAGCCTTTCTTTATGCCACTCATGTTCTTTCCTCCATCAACAGTCAGGCAACTGAGGTTAGTCCAGTCCAAGTTATAATCAGCAAATGTTTTTTTCAATTCATCGAATATATCCTCTCCGGTAACAGTGCCATACATGCTATGTAGGGAAGCCAGCTCATGTGTTATGTTCATGTCTTCAACCACACCTCTAATGAACACAAGCAGTTGAGAGGTGGAACAGCTGTCCAGCGATTCATCCACTGCAATAGAAAAATGGTGAAACCTGCTTGCATTTTTTGCTATTTGAGTCACAATGTTTTCACCCATGTCTGCACCATGGCGGGCAATGATATTTGCACCGAAAGCTACATTTTTTAATTGTTTCGACTTTTCTGGGCAAAGTTCCTCAGCCACCTCCAACAAACATTCCTTCACTACTTCACCATCTGTGAATGGTTTGCCACTTTTAGCCAGGATGTAGGCAACTTTATAACTGGCCTTAGTTAAGGATTCATTTTCATTTGAGGATTTACTGAACAATGTCCTCTGAGATGTGAGTTGATTCTGTGATTTAGAAAATTTTTCGGCACGGACTTTACCCTCCAACTGTGCATATTTCTCCTGATGTTTGCTTCGATGATGACGGCACAGGTTGCATTCTTTCATCACAGCCACGGTTTCGTTGCAAATCACACACAATGCTTCCTCGCCGGATTTGATGAAGAAGTATTTCAAACTCCATTCTTGAAATTGCCGACATCATCTATTTTTCTTTTCCTCTTCTCGGCCATTGTTGGGCACTAAAATAAAGTGACTTCAACATGAATAAATAATAAAACTGAAAGTATCTTGCACACAATATCACTCAAAAAACCTGATTATGCGAACTAATTTTGTCGCAATTATAGCAGCAAATGACCCGAAACAATTTTTTAAATTTCTTTAAAATATATTTTTATTTATTAATTTTTATTTTTTACAGAGAGAGAGAGAGAGAGAGAGAGATACAGAGACAGAGAGAGAACTGAACTGGGGGAGCTCCCAGTTCAGCATATGGTTCCACACGGGCCGGGGCCGGGATTCGATCCCCAGTCCCCGGCGCTGCAAAGTGAGCACTCAACCCACTGAGCCATCCCGGCTTCCCCAAAATTCTTATGATTTCTTAAGTTAAACTTACCTGAATATAGTCTGCAAATATATGCACTTATGGTAGAGAGATTGTTGCTTTTAATGTTTCCTCTTCAGAATATTTGGAAAATTCTTGTTAAACTAACAACATTCCCAATACTTTATACACACTAGTAAGTAACTACGCGAAGGAAATTATCACTAAATAAAATAGAGTGCAACATATTTCGCATTAGATGCTAACTGACACCAACACTTCTTCATCGCAGCAGTCAACCGCAACTGGCAAACTGTGATCAAAATAGTCAAGTCTTGAACAAGCAGCAAACCATTTAAAAACTCTGCCACTAGATGGCGTTATATCATCTCATTGACTGTGAACAGAAGTAGAAAAAGTAAGCAGCGAATAAGGTTTTGCAATGTAGTGATCGGTTGGAAAACATAACGCACTACTGCATGCCTGTATTTTAATTCGGTAAAAACGTAATGTCCACGTAAGCAGCGGCTGAACTTGGCAGGACACACATAAATTTCCATAATTTTCTTTTGTAGATAAAAAGGTCTCCACGGGCCGAATGAGAGGGCCTCGCGGGCCACATCTGGCCCTGCGGGCCATAGTTTGGAGACCCCTGGGCTAGACCATCTATGTCTGTGTAAGTGCTCTCTGTGATGTTTGTGTAACAACTAAACTGCTTAACAATGCATTGGTCAGAACAAATCCTTGTTGTTAAGCAATACATGATTGCATAAACTTCATACGTATAGTTTCATTTCACAAAGTCATAAAAATGTGTTCACCTCAGTTATTAAAACAAGATGATCTTAGATACCAGGTGGGCCAACTGTCAACAGAGAAAAAATAGAAACTAGTCTTAGAGCAGTTCCTGAGCAGCGGCCGGCAGGTCCAGGAGCATGACAGCATGAGAAAGGGTCAGCAAAAACCCACGCACCTAACTAACAACACATTTCTGAGAATGTATCCCTGTTGTTAAGCAGTACATGATTGTATTTTATACTTTAAGTTTTAATCTGATACTGCTTCATTTATTTTGTTGCTCAAATTATTCCAGCTTTGACCATTGGAAATTCTTTAAGGTTGGCTCCTGTGTCCCTTTGAAATACCCCTTCCTTATATTGTTTTAGTACTTCCTCATTTTCTAGTAGTACAAGATACTTTAGACTCATCCGGTATTTTCCTTCCCCCAGTCCTATACTCAGCCATTTCTCCAAGGAACCCTGGTTCCTTTTATGGAGAATTACATGTAGTATCCGAGATCTGGAAGTAGTCATTGTTATTGTGCTGTCATTGCTTCTATTCTTTCTTAGTGGACAGAATTAGGTAATATATGAGATCTGACAATTAAGTTCATGAACTCATCCTAGAAAAAGTGCTAAATGCCTCATTGCTGAATATCAATATGATCACCTTCAAAGTACTCCCCTTAGGAAGCTATGCACTGATGCCAGTGCCTAGTCCATTCTTCAAAGCAATTTTGGAACTCTTTTTCTGGAACGGCCATTAGAGCTGTCATCATATCACCCTTGATGTTCTGAATGTCATCAAGATGTCTTCCTTTCAATATTTCCTTTGTCTTCAGGTAAAGAAAAAGTCAACTGGGGACAAATCAGGTGAGTAGGGAGGATGTTCCAATACAGTTACCGGTATTTGTTTACAGGCTAAAAACTTCCTCATAGACAGTGCCATGTGAGCTGGTGTATTGTTGTGATGCAAGAGCCATGAGTTGTTGGCAAAAAGTTCAGGTCATTTCCATCTAACTTTCTTATACAATCTTTTCAGGACTTTCAAATAGTCAACTTGGTTGATTGTCCAGTTGAAACAAATTCATAATGAACAATACCTCTGATTTTAAAAACAGTTAGCAACATAGTTTTGACTCTTGATTTGGACTGATGGAACTTTTTTGGATGTGGAGAATTAGCTGACTTTGTGCACTTTGATGAGTTGTTTCAGAGTTGTATTGATTGGTACACCCATGTTTTGTCACTGGTGATAACATGGCCCAAAACATTGTCTTGCCTCTCCAAAAGGTCTTGGTGAACTTTGACTTTCCTTTGCTTTTGTTCATCAGTGAGCTCCTTTGGGACCATTTTTACACATACCTTTCTCATACCAAGATTTTCAGTTCAGATTTTCCTAACTGTTTCTCTATCAATGTTTACTTGGTCTGCTATGCTTCTCACAGTCAGCTGACAATTTTGATGCACAATTTGACAACGTTTTGCAATGTTTTCATCAGTTCTGCATATTACTGGTTGCCCTGGCCTCTCTCCCTCAGCATCACTATTTCTCCCCTCAAAAAAAAACATTTCATACATTTGTACACTGCCGCTGTCTTCATAATTTTACCCCCATCAATTTGGACTAACATGTCCCTGATTTCACTTCCACTCTTGCTAAGTTGAACAAGAAATTTAATGTTTGTTTGTTGCTCTAATTCAAGCTCCGACATTCTTGGTGTTGACACACAAAAACACACAATGATAATGAATGCTACTCAGCAAGACACCGTTGCACATTGACACGAACACAGCTGCGAGATACTGTTATATCAACATTATGAAACCTTACCAAGTTGTTTGTACAGTGATGCCAACATAAGCACACACTGGAAACTTTACAAACTTAATTGTCAGAGCTTGTATGTTTGTATACTAACCCTTGTATACATTCATATCTATAATTGTTTCTGTATCCTCTGTCTATTCATTTGTATATATATTAAGCTAAACATGAGTTCATACTTATGTCCCCAACTCTAATCCAGTACTACAGGGTTCATTCTAGCCTCCCTTTCTTGTTTATCTGTAACTTCCCTCTCTAACAGTGAGCTACCTGGCTTTCATTATCCACCATCCATTTATTTATTTGTTTAATACCAATAAACATGTAAAGTAGTTTCAGAATTGTTCACTTATACCCCATAAGAAACAAATTTATCAACTGGAGTACAATGTTTATGTATGACTCTTTTGTCTTTATTCTTATACTTTCCAGACAAAATACAATTTTCCAAAGTTAAGTCAACCTTGTACCCACACCCAGTGTAGTTGTGTAATTCAGCTAGATTCATTTGTTGCAGTCTGCATTGTATCCTGGATCCCTCAAAAAATCCTGGTTGATTTTTTAATTTGCATACATTAGTGCTCATTCTCTGTGAATTATAGGTCTGTAGGTTTTGACAAGTGCATACTATCATGTTTGGTACCATATAGAAGAGTTTTATTACTCTCAAAATTCTGTGTATTTTTTTGTTATTAACCAGACCCTTTCCCCCCAAAAAAAACCTGGAAAATACTGATGCATAGTCCATCTCTATGGTTTGACTTTTTCCAGGGTATCTGACAAATAGAATCACACAATATGTAGCCTTTTGTGTATGGCTTCTGTCATTTAACAAAATGTACTTATGACTTACCCATGATGTTGTGTGAATCAGTAGGTCTTTCAGAGTTCCTTTTCATCACTAAATAATATTCTATTGTAAAGATGTTTATCAATTCTCCTGTTGAAGGATATATTGATTGTTTAAAGCTTTTGGAAATTATAAATAAAGTTGCTATAAACATGTGCATGCAGGTCTTTATATGGACATAAGTTTTCAATTCACTTGGGTGCATACCTAGGAGAGCACTAGCTTGATTGTATGGCACGCCTGTGTTTAAACTACTGTTAACACAATCCCTTTTCCAGAATTCTGGCATGAGGGCATGTGTATGGTGCGGTGGGAGTATCTGCTGCTGAGCTCGATTGGAATAGAGATCACTTTCATACCATATTTCATATGGATAAAACATGGAACATCCACCGGATGTCTCCTCCCAAGGGTACCAGGAAGATGAAATTTCTGATAGTGACCAGTAGATGGCAGATTACTTGCTGGCATCCTAGGAGCTGTAAATCGGGAGATTCTGGGAGACTGCTAAAATTTTATCACCCTCCCCTCTTCTCTTTTCTTGGTAAAGAAATATTTGAGCCACACTCAGTAAATAGCTCCTAGCTGATTCAGGAAGTTAGATTTAGGTTTTATGCTGGCAAGCATTCCAACGGATGAACTTGTGTAATGATAAACTTAGGGTTAGATAACAAGTTTTGACCTGGAATGGGGTATGCAACATCATGTCATGTTTTTGTCCCTTGCTGACTTCACTGTAAAGTAGAAGCTTAGAATCTTGATGCCTAGATTCTAATGCAAACTATCTAATGCTCAACCTATCTTGGCCTCCTATTCATCATCTGTAAAATAGGGATAATAACTCCTCCTCATTCACACTCATGGGGTTGTTGGCAGAAATCAACATAAGATAAATAAAATGTACTAAAGTACTTTATAAATTTAACATCACACAAATATGAATTATTAGTGATCAAATCAGACAGAGTATAAACTGCTAAACATGTTCGGTGGTATCATATAATACATTAAAAAATGTCTTGAAGATGCAATTTGTTTTCCCATCAGGTAAAGTAGGTATTTAGTTCTTAACATCACCTGCTATTTTTCTCAGAACTTCGTGGGTAGTTAACCTTTTTTTGTTGTTATTGTTCTGACAGCTGTAGAAAATACATCAGCTTGATTACAGATGAAGCTGATTTTATAGGGCAATTCCTTGCCCTCACAAAAACCACATTATGCATTTCAGTTTACCAAGTAAACACTGGTGCTTTCAGCAGATATTACTATTTTGGGTTCCAATTGGGATTTTTTTTTAGATATATTTTATTGGGTTTTTTTTGTTGTTGTTGTTTGTTTTTGACAGAGAGACAGAGAGAAGGGGGAGGGCCCAGAGCAGTCTCCATAGTTGTATGTCATCAGTTTTCAACATGGTTTTATTCCACACAGGTAGACGGGGGCTGCTCAGGGCAGGAACTGGGCTGGGGGCCTCCTGCATGGGAGGCACATCCCCTTGAACCAGGGACCAAACCTGGGGGCAAGAACCAAACTGGGGGCCTCCCGCATGGGAAGCACACCCCAGTTCAGCATATGGGTTAACACAGGCTGGGACCAGAATTCATTCCTCTATCCCCAGGTCTGCAAAGTGAGCGCTCAACCCACTGAGTCATCCCAGCTTCCCCCAATTGGGATTCTTTACTGACTCTGGGACCAGGTTATCCCCTTACTTTTGGAAGGTACTCGGTCCCAGCATATCGCAGTTTAAGAGGTGACTTTACCTTTAGCCTAGAAATCATCTGTAGTTTCTTGAGCTCACAGCTAAGGAGCAGCACAGAAACATAGTCATCAAAGTACTGTAACTGTAACTGTGGTTAGATTCTTTTAGACCTTGCCATTTTAGCTCAGCATTCCTCTCTACCTTAAAAAAAAATAAAATAAAATACAAAGGCAAACTTGGGGGAAAGAGCATCTACTCATTGTAATCTTCTCAACTTATTTATATTTATATTAAAAGTAAGACTTGAAAGCATCTTTGGTATCTGTCTTGTGGCAAGTGGCACGTGCAAGTGTTTGTGATAGAGTCAAGCAACCATAGGATATTAGGTAAGTTGAGAGGTCCAGTTCTGTCCCTTTATTTTGCAATGGGGGAAACTGAGATACAGACCTAAAAACAATAGCTCTAATTTGCTAGTTAGCTGTCACTTTATTACTGGTCACATTGAGTGACTCTTAACAGGAGCCAGCGTCAGTATTGGCAAGTAGAGAAGGGACTCTGAAATGTCCATATAGCTCGTCTTTATCTGCTTCCAGTAAAAGGAGCATAGCCTGAGCAGAAATAGCTGGTGTAATGAAGAGCGCTGGAGGGATAGACCTGTGAGTCTGTGTGTGTGTGTGTGTGTGTGTGTGTCTCTTTATGTGAGTATGCATGTATGTATGTGTGCATGTGTATATTGTGAACAACCTTGTTTTCAATTATCTACTTTTGTTTTGCCCCTAAATTCTCCTGTCAGACCTACTTAGTAAATATGTGCTTTCTTTGTTGTTTGTAAATGAAGGCAAAGTTAGAGTGTCCTTAGTTTAGGAATGTTGTGTACTCATTTGGGTCAATGTGTATGGTTGTGTATGTGGGAAGGTGCTGGGCTCGGGATCATAATAGTTCCTCAAAACTAAAGCTTTTTAATAAGAGCAAATGGTCTACACTTTGTCTTGCAGAGCCCAGTTTTATTAATGAATATGAGATGTTGTGTGCTAGTCTGTGCCTGAAAATATCTTTAGTAATTGAGCTGTCTCTTCCTTCTTTCTCCCCAAATACCCCTCCTATACATAATCAAAAAACAAAACAAAACAAAACAAAAACCAAAGCTCATCTGTTTAGCTGTCCTTTAGCACTTTCTCAGAGTTGTTTCTATCTCTGGACAAGCCAAATTATACGCCCCCCCCCCACACACACACACATTATACAACCAACCCAACATTCTCTGCAGAGACAAACAAGCTTCTTTTCTGAGTGATATAAATCTGTGAAAACCCACACACACTGTAGTGAAACTAGAGCTGCTGATGCCAAATTCACAGCAGAAAGACCCTTTATGAAGCCATTTCCCAGGATAAGATTGATTGTTACCCAGGTGGGGTGTCCCCTGCTCACTGGAGAAGTTTGCCCAGGGCCCTGAAACTAACCTAATGACATCTTAATGCTGGGGATAAAAGCAAGGCTGCAGCCTAATTCATTTATTTGTGTTAGCATTTTCTTTAAAACATATATGATATTTTATAAATATTAAATTTCATAAAAGGGGATAAATGGTATAAGTTTTATCCATTATTCTACATAAGCACAATCTCCTCTGCCACCATTTGCTGAGTACATGGCTTAGTTAGTGAGATAGACTATACATACATATGTATGGGGAGTATTGAGTGACAAAACCAGTCTTTTGGGAGTTTAGAGTCAGGCAAAGTTATTTGGCAATGTCAGGTAAGACTTCCACTCTTACCCTGATAAGGACACTGAACAGACCCAAGCAGGATCTTTCTCAAATCAGTGTGTACAGTTTTATCTGTCAAGGTCTAGGCAGAGTGCCTCGGGGGAAGCATGTGTAGTACAATTAGTCATTCTTCAGAGCAGGCGTGTCCAACCTGTGACCCAGGACGGCTTTGAATGTGGCTCAACACAAATTCTTAAAACATTATGAGATTCTTTTGTGAGTTTTTTTTATTTGTTTGTTTGTTTTAGCTCATCAATATTGTTAATGTTAGTGTATTATATGTGTGGCCCAAGAGAATTCTTTCAATGTGGCCCAAGGAAGTCAATAGGTTGGACACTGCTTCTTTAAAGGATCATTTCTTTCCTTGTCCATGTATTCTTGTAGGATACAAGTACAGCCCTGGATATTCTAGGATAAAAGGTGGGTATAGGGAGACCTGACTTGAATAAACTTTGCACTTTTTATTTATGCTTCCTCCTGTCATTTTTTTCATGTGGGCTTCTAAACATACATATATGAATTGTCAGAACTGAAAGAGACCTCTGATAGATACCATTTTTATCTACCCCTCCTTCTAGAAGGAGTAGTTTAGTGTATTAGAAAAAGAATGAAACTTGGAAAGAAGAATGGTGTTCTAGTTGCAGCTCAAGCACTAACTCTATTCTTAGGGGAATCATTTGATCTCTCTGAAACTCAGTTTTCCTATATGTAAATGGAGGGGATAATCCTCATAACATTGTAAGACTGGGTTGGTGGTCCCCAAACCAACTCTCAAGTCTGCTGATGTGCTAGAAGGAGTCAGAGGACTCAGAAGTCATTATAATCAGGCTATGGTGTATTAACAAAAGGATAAAAATCAGATTCAATAAAGGAAAAATGTGCATTAGGCAGAGGCTGAAGGACACCAGGTGCAACCTTCCAAGAGTTGTTTCCCAATGGAGTCACACAGGAAGTGCTTAATCCCCTAGCCATGAACTGCAAAAACAAGTGAACTTGAGTCTAAAAGTCCATGGGTTTTATTGGGGTGATTGCAATGACTGATTGCAGTTACCGAAACTCCAGACCCCACAGAAGGAAAGCAGGTGTTCACCATAAATCACATTTTTTACACAAACTATCTTGACAAACTGGTACAGTGTGGTTCAAGGCTTATCAGTTAACAGCATAGGGAACATTCTAAGACCTTAGTTCCCAGGAACCATATGAGTAAGCCCTTCTGAGATTGTATAGGATTTGAGCAACTCAGGCCTGTTGGGTTAACTCTTTCCTTCACAGATAAGTATTAAATTATTGTGAATTTAACATACTGCTGTATAATATATATCATCTAAGGGGGGACTGAAATAAAATGAA
>PVKE010052704.1:0-10254 GCA_004027555.1 Craseonycteris thonglongyai
CCTCCCCCCTCCTCCCCTTCCCTCAGGCAATCACCAAGTTATTGGGTGTGTCCATAGGTCCACGTCTTTGTAGTCTTTATATAGCCACAGCAAGAGCAGTACCTAGCATGTGTTCAATACTCAAGTAAATTAACTCGAAAAACCATGTTTGGTAAAAAACCGTAATCTTTAATATAGTGTACTTATGAGTACCATTGTTCATTGCTGGCTGCTATTAAATATAATTTTTGTCTTAATATCTGCATTCAATAGCAATCAGTAGTTTTGCCATCGCTAATAGAAGTCACTGTACACTCTGATGGGAAAACGTACCACTGCAGAAAATATGACTATTTCATGAAAAAACATATGCAGATTTATGTAGAAATACTGTGATACATGTTGTGGATGGTTGTCTTTTTATATTATATATTTGACTCAATTGTATAAACAATAATATACATATTTCTCAGGTTAGAAAAATCTCTGATTGAAATCAATACACATTTGCATTTATGGTTGAAGAAAGACATAATACTATAAGATGTCAATTTTTTAGATTAAATAAAATATTCAGCGATGCCATCTTCTTTTCTGATTTACCTGAATAGAGACAGCAGGGCCAGGTAATTTTTTTAGTATTAAGAAAACACTGTTGAGAAGCTGGGATGGCTCAGTGGGTTGAGTGCTTGCTTCAGAGCCTGAGGATCAAATCCCAGCCCTGGCCCATGCAGACCCACATGCTGAACTGGTGTGTGCCCCCAGTTCAGTTCTTGCTGAGGCCTATGTGGGAGGCTCCCAGCCCAGTTCCTGCCCTGCGCAGCCCTGTGCCCGCCTGTGGAGTGAAACTATATGGAAAACTAATGTCTACTATGGAGACTGCTCTGGGCCCTCCCCCTTCTCTCTGTCTCTCTGTCTGTCTTTGTCTGTCAAAAAAACAATAAAATAAATCTTAAAAAAAAGAAAACACTGTTGATTAAAAGCTTGGTTATTATTCTGTTTACCAACATTAAAGAAACTGATTAAGTCCTAACTATGGCATAAGAATATTTCTTTATTATTAATACATTAATTGTTTTGGGGGTGCTTCTTTGTTAATCACTGTGGTTAATGTTTTATATGCATTATACCAATTAGTTCCATGACCCTAAAGACTAAAATTGATTTCTCCATTTCACAGGTACGGAAACTGAGACTTAGAAATTATCTCAATCACACAGTTAATATCCTTCCAATATGGTGCTTCATTCTTTCTTTATTTTTGTTAAAATTTCAGGTTATTAAACTCTAACTCTGATCACATATTGACTACTTTTTTCCTAATTTAGAACACTGCCACAGACACCGTGGGCATCCAAAAAAATACAGCAATTACCAGTTATTTATAGATAAATATTTGTTGATAATACAATTGACTAATTGATGCAATGAAAACATGTTTACTCACCTAAATGCCCGAATGGTGGTCAGCCCTTCAGCCGTTTCTGAGAAGTGGCAAAGCAGAGGGAGCTGGGTACTATCGTCAAGTTCCTGGAGGTCCCTAGAACAGAGAGAAGTACGAAAGTAGACTTCACATGCCTTGAAGCTCAAAGACCACCATGTTTGTTCTAAATTAAGGTTATTATCTGCCATAATAAGTAGTTTTCTCTAGCACCGAATTAATAAAACCTTCAGTAGCTTACAATCTGAAGAGGAGGAGAAAGATGGATACATTATGAATATGGGTCCAGGCTGAATATGATGTGCTACACAAAAATATCAGTTTTGTATAATGCTATGGGGACACAGAGGAATGAGCAATTAATTCATGTATAAGAGATGGGAGATATATATATATTTGTTCCAAAGCTTAAACATAAGAAGGGCTTCAACCAAACAAACAAGAAGTAATGCACTGCAGCTAAGGGAACAATAAAGGCAAGCACAGAAGACTAAAGAACCCAGCAAATCCAATCATGCTGGTGGCCAGAATTTTTGGGGGGTACCATAGTGGGGAAGGATGTATAAAGGGTAGATGAGACTCAACTGTAAAGGATCCTATGTTGGTGGGGGGAAAAAAGTCACTGAAGACTAGAAATAGAATGATTAGAGCTGTGCTTAAGCAACGTAACTTGTGAGACTATAAAGAATGAAAGAGAATGAGTGACTGAGAATAGTTTATATAGATGTTTTTAAAGTTTTGAATTAGTGTGATGCAGGTGAAATTTAAAATAGGGGAAGACTATGAGACAGTGTACTAGAAGTAGCTTTCTAAACTGCTACAGTAAATTAGTTGTAACAGAGCGAATAAGAGAGTAGAGTCCAATATGGCTTGGTTGTTGCTTTAGCAGATTTGGAAAATGACATTGTTATTAGCATGGTGGGGAACCCAGAATAAAGATTTTGAAGAAAAAGATAATAATCTTGACTTTGGCCACAATGAGATTGAATCCCTGCCTTCATGAAACTTCTACTCACAGGACCTTCAATATATATATATTGTCCAGAAAGTATCCAGCTACATAAATATTCTTGTTATATTGACAATTTTTCCAGACATATAATGCTGTCTGAATTTTTTCCAGACAGCATTATATATCTTTCAAAATATACATATTTTAATGAATGTTTGGGGGATCAATGTCTCGGTTCTTACTCTTTTCATGAAGATACACATTCATGACAACTTTTCTTAAAACTACATAGTCTAGCAATTCTAGAAGACAGGCTTGGAGTTGTACATATGTTTCAAAACATTTCTCTTTTTTTCTTTTCAGTTTTATCTTCCGCCCTTCTTTAAGTCTTTAGGTCAGAGGGAACTAGAGTAGCAGCATTGATATTCACTTGTCAGAGTCAAGTTGAACGGATTACATAATCTTCAACAATCATTTTAGGTTGTTCTGTGCTGCCTGTGTAATCCCCAAACAAATGTAGTTTTTTTTGTTGTTTGTTTTTTTTACTTTCTAAAGTGGATTTGGTCACAGCAGATGAGGGGAGGGGAGGGTAATGAATATGAAAACATGTAAATAGTCTGCTATTTTTAAACATAAAACTAAGTGGTTATCCATAACTTTGACACAAGCAAAAGGTGGTCATTACACCGAGGTTTGTAGTGAAGTGGAAATACTAGCATGAAAAAAACCTTTGTTTATAGGACTGTATTTTGTGAAACCCAATAGGTTGAGGGTACAGCTTGATCTTGCATTCTTGTAAGTAGGAAACACTTACGGAGCTAGCCACACATTAGATCTTTGATTTTATAATAGATAGTCAAAGTTTTGTGGCATTTTCTGTAGCACATCCCCCATTTGAATAGTCTTTGGTGTTTCCAAAATAGTTTAAGTTGCCTGAGCTTTTCAAATGGGTGAATTCTTCAGAGCTTCAAAATCTACAAGGGTCTTTTTATCTGTGAGATTTAAAATCATGTGGTCATAGTTGCCAGCTCTCAGAGAATTTTAAATAAGAATGGTTTAGTCCATTATCAATGTTAAGTCTTTAAAAATGGCCACCCCCTCTCTAGTTTAGTCACTGCCAGTATTAACAGGTTAGTCTCTTACAGAATTCACAATCAAAATAATGCACTAAGACCATTTGCCTACCCTGTGCGTTCAATTCGTGTTGCTAAGGTGCAAAAATAGGCCCAAATAAGTATGAGATTGAAATAAGATTTGACTGTTTAATTTAGTGGTGGAAGGGTAAGAATAGATTTGGAAGCAGGCAACAGAAATGAAGTAATTAACCTTTTCTTCCCGTCTAGCAAACATCATTAACAACAATTGAAAAAATAAAAGAGTGAATGTGATGTCAACCCTCTTCCTTTTGGTCTGAATATGCTATAAGAAAAAAAGACGACGCTGGGGATGAAAAAGCCCTCTAGATTTGATATACTTATAGATCCCTAGCATTTGAAGGACCCTAATTCATAGCCTTGAGGAAGAAACAACTACACTTTTTAAATTAAGAAACGTCATATGATATATTCAGAGGTTCCCAACTATATAATCTTGCCGTTTTTTACCTTCCCTGATTTCTCTTCATCTTCCCTGCACTCAAGTCCTTTTCAATCATCTTAGTTTATTGAATAAACTAAATATGTACCTTACTATTCTAGCACTTAATTCACATATGAGTTACTTTATATATGTTTTACCTTAACAAGAGACTGTTTCTTGACAAGTTCTTATCGTGTTGATTTGTTCATCTGCCACATGGCATATACAATTATTTGCAACTCAGTAAATGCCGAATAAGTGTTTGTTGAAGTAAAGTGATTATTGTAATGATTTAACATCTACTGAACAATTTATAGCAGGACTTCAAAGTTAAACTGAAAGTTCCAAAATGACTGGTTTCATTTAACTATTCAACATCTCAGTGAAGAAAAAATCCTATATTAATGAAAGAATTTGAGATCTCTGGCTTTTATTTATTTGACTGGATACTCAAGTGTATGTTTTATGTTCCAATTTGATAATTTCCAATCCCTTAAAGTTACCACACTCCTTTCAGACATTCAAGATTATCTACTTTTATAGTCATCATTCTGATTTATCTTTTTAACTGTTTTTATTTACACTGTTTTTTAACAGAATGTATTTTAAGCATTAAAAAATATTTTACCTCCCCCCCTCCACACACACACACACACACTTGTACAATATAATGACATTAAATCGCTTATCCTTGGAGACCATATTTAATTTGGTAAATTTTTTGTCAATATGTTCAGAGGAAGAACTGTGGAATAAAAAATTTAGCATAGTCTATGGACTCAAAATTCAACAGATCAATCCATGTGTTAATATACGTCCAGGGAGGGCTATGCAAGGCTCAGACAACCAATTACAGAAACAATTATAATAGATCTCCAAATGAAACATAACATCAGGATAGGTTTCATTATGTTAAAAATAAGCTGCATTTCCAAATTCCATACTTTATCTTGAAAAACACTACAGCAAATCTGGGTCACAGTAAATCAAAATACATAGGCTTCTAAAGATATAAAGAACATTGTTTTACGTACTTAGAGGCCACTCGGAAGTATTTCTGGATAAAATAAAAGGCAACCCCAAGAGGCACAAGGGCAACCAGGAACACAGGGGTGGCGTAAGAAATCATGCCAATGGCTGACAGGCAGAGCAGTGTTGAGCGAGTGAGCGATTCCAGAGTTGGAGGGATGTGCTATCGAGAAAGCAGTTCAAAAGGAAAATGTTTTAACTCAAAACATGGGTTACAATTCAACAAAATATTCACTTTATATTAATGTTAAGTCATATAGTTAGTTATAAAAGTAGTATATAAACATTTTTATGGTAAGCAATTCTTTAGTCCTTCAACCTTCCTTACTTCCATAGTTTAATCTACCAATTTACTTATCATCAGTCAGTTATACTCATATACTTACCCACTTATTTACCTTAAGAATTTATATAAATGGCACTATTCTATAAATCTTATATGTCCATGTGCTTGTTTTATTTTCTTGAACAAGATAGGTTATAAATCTTCTCCTGCCACTACATACAAATCTTTTCCTTTTTAATGGCTGCACAGTATTAAACATATTTAGTTATTGCTCCGCTGTAAAACATTTAAATTAATTTTCTGTAATTGCTTGCTCATATCTTTTGTGTGTTTTTGGTTGGATTGTTTATCTTCCTTATTGATTTTTAGCTTCTCTTTATATATTATGGATATTTATCCTCTTTCTTTATATAGGTTGCCAGTTTTTATCCCAGTTAACTTATTACATTTAAAATTTGTCTTTGATGCTTTTGCTCAAATGGAAGTTTAAACAGTCGTTTCTGTTGGTCTTTTCTATTATTGTTTCTGAGTTTTGTCTTACATAAAAAAACCTTTCCCACCCCAAAATTCTAGGACTAATCTCCTATAATTTATTTTATAGTTTTGTTTTTATATGGTCATCTTTATTCTATATTTGGTATTTTAAAGATTTCTAATTGTCCCAAAATCCTTTATTTAAAAAAAATAGTCTATTTTCTTACTGACTCAAGGTACATTTATTGACGTTAAATCTCTATATATGCTAGTGCATTTTAATTCTCGTTTCTGGTCTTTTGAACTATTTGTTTTCTGTGATCACCAGAATATTTTAATTTTATAGTATTTTGAGGACATCTGCTAGGGTATTTTTCTCTGTATATACAGAATTTTAATGATTTCCAGAGTTGTTGGTTTTTTCATGTTAGGTTTCTTTCTATTTTGACAGTTTTTGTTGTTACAACTTGAATTTTTCATTTAATTTTTAATTTAAGTTATTACATTTATGTCATATGTCTAATACAGATACTCTATTGAACTTTCTAATTGATTCTTTACTTTACTAATTGTTTGGAAGTCTCCAGATGGCAATCATATCACCTTCCAAATAAGGACTATTCTGTTTCTTTTTTTCCAATAGGTTTTCCTTATGAAGTGTTTTAGGTGCAGTGTGAAAACATCAAAACTTTTCAGCATACTTTTTAGTCAGCTGCAGGCATCAAGCATTCTTTTTCTAAACTGAGGGTAATTTAGGAGGTCCTAAGGCCACTCCGAAAAATCAGAAAAGGCAAGGGCTAGATTTGATGGATTCTTTTCTCAATCACATTAAAGCAAGCTTGTCCAACCTGTGACCTAATTTGACTGCAGCTCAACGTAAGTTTGTAAACTTTCTTAAAACGTTATGAGATTTTTCTGCAATTTTCTTTTTAATTTTTTTAGCTCATCAGCTATCATTATTGTTAGTGTACTTTATGTGTGGCCCAAAACAATTCTTCTTACAATGTGGCTGACAGAAGCCCAAAATTCAGACACCCCTATCCTAAGGGGTCTATTCTTGGAGTGATCCAATTTTAGAGTCTAAGGTTTTTAATTTCTGGATGAACTTCTATAGGCGTAAGGATCTTAAACTAAACTGGGAACCCTTGGAATATTCCTAAAATACCACACCATCTAAAGTTTCTCTCATTCAAGAGCCAATCAAATACAAGTAAAAGACATCTAAGCTTGGCATTCCATTCTTTACTTTGGGAGACACTCTGGATCAATATTAAACTTTTAAGAAGTTTACTGTGAACTAAGACCTTTACTATACAACATTGAAAAAAAGCATGCCTCTTTATAAAAAAAAAGTTGAAATGTTAGTTTACTGTTTGCTATTTCTCTGTATTCATTCTGATTCTCTTAGTATTTTGTTCTACATGCACAGATTATTTTGAACTAAGGTTTTCCTTAAAGATTTTATTCTAGAAATCATTATGCATATAATATTGATATGAACGCAAACAGGCTTTCATTTCAATTTCAGAAATCCTCTATTGTTAACAGGAGTCATGGTTTATCTCAAATGTTACTTAGGTTATACTAAGAAATTTATTTTTGAACTTGGAAGTAACTTACCTGATCAATGATATTTGTATCAGCTGAAAAGCGGTTGAGAATCAGTCCTAGGGGTGTGGTATCAAAAAATCTAGGCAATAAACAGATTGCAATACATGATAATACATTTTAGAGTCATGAAAATGAGATGTTCCCTATTCATTTGCTTAAGGACTGAATAAATTCTTTCAAATTTCACATTTTACTTTAATTTAAAAGTGCATGTTTTTATGATCATGTATGTGGGAGTTAAGAAATAACTATGTTTTTACCTTATTGGTCCAAGAATTATCTTATTGAGGAGATTGTGGTGAAGATTTTTGGCAGCTGTGAGACCCATCCATTCTACCGTGAGAGATGTAACAAGGCATAGGAAAATACCTGCTCCACAAAGTATGCTAAATCCAGCCACATAGTAGGTCTAAGAAGCAACCAACACATAAAGCACATATGAAATTACCATCTAAGTTTCTTCTTACTAGAACACCAAATATCAAAGCCAGACAATATCATCAGCTTCACTGTTTGGCATCAACTTAGACAGCTGAAGGAGTGCAGATTTTGAGACTTAGAGCAGTGACCCTCCCATAATCCTAAGGCCAAGTCCTTACTTGCTTCCTTCACTCTCTTTCAAGGTTTGCATAAGGGCAGATGAAGCTTAGAGTCGGTTTTCAGATTTGAAATATTCTTGGCTTTCTATATTGTAGAGTTCATTTTTCCTATCCATAATCTCAGAATGAAAAGCTAATTCACTAATAGTTAGTTAAAATCAAATATCATCACAACAAAAGGCCCCATATGTATATCATATACATATATACATACACACGTAATATATGTGTATATAACATGTATATATCATATGTACATATCATGTGTGTATAAGTTTCTTAAATTCAAATCAAAGTAGTATCTTTAAATGTTTTTGATGATAAACTTTCAAAAATAAAAGTGGTAAGAATAGATTCCATTTTGACAGTTTATTTGATCACTGATTTTGTTCTAATTAGCTTACTAAATCACTGCCAAAGTCATAGGACATTCATTAGATAAAAGGGTATCATGATTAATCTCAACATCTCCTGGATGATTTAAAAACAGAACCCACTGTACCTGATCAGCTTTTCCAGTATTGTTTATACTGTACTCTGATGTCCATGTGGCCAGCCAGTAGTCTATAGCTACGATGACTGAATGCTTCAAAAGCTTAGAGAAAATCATCAGGAAGAGCAAAAAGAATCCTCCAGAAGTGAGGTACCGCCAACATGTTTTCCATGGCATTTTAGTTCTGAGCCTCATTACAGTGGACATGTTGTCATCCTCATCTTCCTCCTCCTCTTCCTCTGTATATAAAATACATGTTCAAGGCTCAAGCAATATGTACACAGAATTGGTATTATCCCACCAGAAAAAGCATGTAAAAATCTCTTTCAAATTTACAGACGTACAAGTCTTATTCTTAGAAAATTTCAATCCTTTTAGTGGGAAAAACCTCATTTTAAAAAATATTAACAAAAATGAGTACATGAATGAGTTAATGAAAAAACAATCATAAAATCTATGTGTAGTTGATATAATTTGCTGATTTATTGTACATCAAATTGACTTGAAGTTTGGACTGGAAGTTTACTGAGTTACAGAAGGAATTGTATTGGCAGTAAAATCACATGCCTGGCCTGAAAATACGTCTATATAATTTTTTGAACTCTAAATTTCTGAATTTGTAAAACTGCACCAGGAAGAAACAGGTTCTGAAATTTGTCCAGAGCCCAAAGGGCATAATCCATGCTCTCTATGGCTCATTTTAGATGTGGTCATGCAGAGCATGAGCAAGAAGAAACATTCCAGAGGGCAAAGCCAGGAGCCACAGAGAACAGTGGGCAGGAAGTTGTCACAGACGTTTTAGCCTTCTGAAAACACCGAGATGGCTATCCTAAGAACATACTCCATTGTGAGGACAGGAAATCTGGCATTTCCTGACCAGCATAATTTGATCATTTGTATGGCATGTGACCGTTGTGCATTCCCATCCTTTCCTTTTCCAAAGGCACTTTTCATTGCACTTATCCTGCATATACCCACTATTGTATATTGAGTAGATTATGAGAAGGAAGGACAGACAACTGGTCTTTGGTACATAAGCTACCAAACCACAGAGATCAAAATATGGATACAATAGGAAGACTGAGCATCATCATGGATCCTAATATTTGAGCGGGATGTAGCAGATGAACGGGTCTCATATAATCTCTCTTTTGGAAAGGGTGGGTTCAATGGGTGAGAAAGATAAGATTTGAAATTCACATGACTAAAGAGGGGGACAATTGCAGAGGGGGAGCTATCTCCCCAATATCCATTTTCTGTTTCCATATTAATTGAAATTTTAACTTGCTTATGACTGCTCAGCTGGTCAACATCCCTTCACTTTCCCAGTACCTAACCTGCCCATGTGACGAACTGAACTGGCCAATGGTAAGTAGTAGAAACTATATACAACTACTTCCATTCTTTTCTTCCTGGTGGCTTGAACAGTCATACCGATAAGGCCAAAAGCAGCAACTTAGTAGATAATATGGAACATATTGGGCAATTTCATTTACATTACTTCATTTCACTCTGTAAAGAAAGTATTTTTATCTTATTTTATATATGTCCAGGGCAGAGACAACATCTCAAGTAGAACAGTCACCAGTGGGACACTGGTGAGAGCACTTGGGTACAATTCCACTTTTAGTGTGCATTAGAAATAATTGGTTTACACTATGGAAGGCTGTATGGAGATTCCTCAAAAAATTACGAATGGAATTACCATATGATCCCGCCATCCCTCTACTGGGCATCTACCCAAAAAACCTGAAAACCTTAATCTTTAAAGATGTTTGTACCCGCATGTTCATCGCAGCACTGTTCACAGTG
>PVKE010052705.1:0-10253 GCA_004027555.1 Craseonycteris thonglongyai
ATAAAAATTTTGGATTAAGAGACAAACCACATGGTGAAAAAACTTGATAATTTTATTTTTAAGCCAACACACTGAAAGGTAAAGGAAGCATGGTGAAACAGGGGTTGAAATGCAGGCATCTCTCTACATGATGTTTCCCCGTTCCCTAGGCCTCCTCTCCCATCTGTCTTCTCTAGCCACCCAGCCCAGTGTACCACACCTATAATATACCAGCTTCCATCCTGGCTTTGTCTCTACCTGGAATAAACACTCTTCCTCAAGACATCCATGGCTCACTCCTTCTTTTCCTTACCTCCTTCAAAATTTTGCTCTAATCATGCTTTCTTAGTGAGGCCTTCATGGACCACCTTTCCTAAAGGTGCACCCCCTGCATTCCCCCCTCCCTTCACCCTGCTCTACCATTTTCCAATATGAACAGCATTAAACATACCACAAGGCTGATATATCTATTACATATTTATTACATTCACAGTCTGTCTTCTTGCACTAGAATGTGAGATCCAATACATAGAGATCTCTTTTATTTTGATACTTAATGCCATGGTATTTTACAGCTGTCAGATGTCCTACATACTTGGAACTGTGTCTTATAGATTTCAGGATCTTCTCCAATTTTTTTCATTTTCTCAGTATATTAGTCTTAGGATATTTTCTAAATGATCCCATATTATGTTTTGAGTGTTTATATATAAATCTCATTTAATCCTCAAAACAACGCTGTCAGCTAAATATTGTCCCCATTTGACAGATGACGAAACATATGTTCAAAGATAAGCAATTAGTTCAAGATCACATAGCTTTTATGGGAAAGTGAAATAAAATTAAACCATTTTCTGATTTCCAGCCCAGGGACCCTTCTACTGATCCCACAGAATGGACTTCTATAATGACCTTCTGAAACCGTATTTTTCGCTCCATAAGATGCACCTGACCTGCTTGGACCCGCTCTCCTTCCATGTAGTCCCTGCTTTCTGATCTGGCTGCAGGCTTCCCCACGGCATCATTAATGTCCCCAATGTGTACTCTTCTTTGCAGTATTCTCTCCATAAGACGCACACACTTTTCCCTCCACTTTTTGGGGGGTGGGAAAGTGTGTCTTATGGACCGAAAAATACGGTATATAGTCCAGAATAAAAACTTCATGGATTTGGACACTGACTATCTTTATCACCTCCATATTTGTATTATAGTACTTAGGATAATAGCTGGTATATAGTAGTGCAAATATTTGTTGAATGTATGAATAAATGAACCAATGAATGAAAGGCTGTTGTCAAGGATACAATCTCTACTAGACTCAAAATAGTTCATCTTCTTTTTCCTCTTTGTCTCCTCCTCCTCTCTGAACAACTCAATCCTAATCCCATTCAAAGAAGGTAGGTTTTGCAGGTGGGGGTGTGTGAGAGCCAGGGCAGGCTGAGAGAGCCATGCGAGGAGCCTGGTGTGGAGGATCAGAGCCTAAGCAGCCAGAGGATATATCTATGCAGGGGTTGTTGCCTTGCGGCTTATGGAGCTCTAGTGGACTGAGGAGGGTATCCTGACAGAAAGGCAGCCTGGAGTGAGCCTCACAACTCAAAGGCAGATGCAGAGTTTATCCACACTGGGGGTGTGACCCAGTGTAGAGTCAGAACCAAAACAGGGTGGGAAAGGATGACCAGGCCTCAGGTTGTATAGGAGCCTGCACAGAAAGAGGAATAAAGAGGGTGTCCACTCAGAGGGACAGCCTTGCATGCGTTATCAGAGCTCGTGGGACATGAGAACGCTGACCACACAAGTGCTGAACGGGTGTCAGGTCACAGCCTGAGTGGAAGGGAAGGGCATCACAAGTAGATGGCCCAGCGAGAGGGCTAAAGAGCTGAGCAGGATACAGAGAGCGTGCCCTTGTGGGAATGGCCTGGCATGGGCTATGAGAACCCACACAGACTGAGGATGGTGTTCACATGGCGTAGTCAGGGGCTCACACTGGGGAGTGAGAGCTTAAGCAAGATGGTGGAGGTGCGTGGAAGCGATGGGAGACCGGTCACGTACAGAGGGATTTATCAAACAAGCAAATGTATTAAGGACCATGGAGAGGCTTGTCACTGTTAGAGAAATATAAAAAGAAAGAAAAATAGAATGAACACTGGATTGGAATTGGGGGATATTTTCAATATAGAGAGATAAATATAGAAATAAATGTGTATGTAAGCATGCATGTGTGTGCGTGTGCATGTGTGTGTGTAGTTCTGCACACTGAAAGAGACTGGGATTAACAAACCCCTTCCACACCCACTAAAAACACGCACACCAGCACGTAGATCTTGATTTCTAAATGCTATTTTCTAAGGAACCAGGGCTCCGTGGAGAAGTGTCTTGAGTCCAGGCCTGGGCAGAGAAAGTATAAGATGAACCAGGAACATCTTAGAATACAAGAAAATAAGGAAGTGCTGAAAGAAAGCGAAGGCCACAGCAGGATATTTTTGTGGTTTCAAAGTACCTTCTGACAAAATAATTATTAATTACAAAAGGGAAAGAGTAACTTTATAGTCAGAAATTCTAACAGAGACTAATGTAATCAGGGGATCAAAGGAAACATCATTAGTAATAAAACCAATTGAAATTGTGAACAGAAGATAGGAAGCAATAAGAAGACAGAACACTTCTGGGATATTTTTTGCTGTCAGAGCTTCATAACCTGAATGTAATCATGAGGAAGCAATAGACTAACCCAAATTGAAGGATATTCTACAAAATGACTGGCCCTGTGATCTTTGAAAGAGTCAAGGTCATGAAAGTCAAGGACAGAGTAAGTGAAGTATATTGTATACCCAAAACTAATATAATATCATATGTCAACTATAATTAAAAATAAATTTTTACAAAAAGAAGAGAAAAGAGTGAGAAACTGTTTCAGATTGAAGGAAACTAAAAGGACAGGACAACTTACTATACCGTGTGATTCTAAACTAGAGCCTATTCCTATAAAGAGCGTTACTGGGACAACTAGCAAAATGCAAAAGAATTTTGAGGAATAGATGATAGAAATCCATCAATATTAACTTCTTGATTTTTGGTTACTATATTGTGCTTATGTAAGAGAAGGTCTTTGGAAATACACACTGAAGTTTTAAGGGGTGATAATGCTTCACATTGAAACCTAACCTCAAGTAATTCAAAGAAAACAAGTTATGTGTAATATGCTCCCAATATTTCTGTGATTGTTTCTGTGAGTTCTGTGTTTATGGTTGTTTCAACACTTACAAAGTTAAAAAATGAAACAGCAGGCACACTCCTTGTAAGAGGAAGAAAACAAACAAACAAAAATCTTACTTTTTGTTCATAGGGAGAAATTGACAAGGCAAACTAAAACCAGAATCTAATTTCTGTCACTCTGAACTGTGAATGAGTGGGTATCTAGAAGTAAAAACCAAACTAAACACTAATGGTGGATATCTTACTAGCAAAGCATGAGGTGCTCCATAAAGCTGCTTTTACATGAGTTGTTTTTTTAATATTTTCACCTGTTCACCAATAAGTTAGGTTAAGCACTAAGATGACACTAATGGTTTAGCCAAGAGTTTATGTACTTATTATTATCTTTCCATTGGGAAAAAAAGAAACCAAGCACATTTACAACTACCCTGTTTCCCCAAAAATAAGACAGTGTCTTACCCTGTTTCCCCGAAAATAAGATAGTGTCTTATATTAATTTTTGCTCCCAAAGATGTGCTAGGTCTTATTTTTGGGAGGATGCCTTATTCATATTTCAGCGAGAGGTAAAACTGTAAGTAGGTCTTATTTTCGGGGGATGTCTTACTTTCGGGGAAACACGGTATGAACTGTTATTTAATTTATGAGTAATTTTTTTGGGGGGGCGGAAGTGGTTATTTCAGCATTTACTTGATAATATTAGATATAGGACAAGAAGATTGTCCAAAAGAAAACATGATTTACTCACCCAGAGGCCCAGCCCCATACTATAATTATTTGAACTGTGGGCTTTTATAGCTTCCTCAGAATCATGAATTAATTCTTACCAATAGAATAGTCCTACTTTAACCTTACTGTTTCTCAGTTCAACCTGCACAATACAAGCTTTTGAATATCACAGATGAAGATTAGTTAGTCTTGAAGATGAATTTCCATGAGACCTTCTCCTCATAGAAAATCTGCCTGCTTACCTTTCCTGTCAGTCATATATCTAAGCTCAAAAGCATAGAAGTATTGTGTTTACTCCGGAGATATGTAATAGGCTACCCAGGTGAGGGAGCTGGTTGTCAGGAAATTAGTCCTAAGTACTGCCTCATTCTGTTTAATGCGCACATCCTCCCCAGCCTATTGTCCACTGCTAATAAATTTACCCTTGAAGGCAGAATAGCACAGTGATTGGAATAAAGTTTGGACTTTGATATTACACAAACCTCATTTCAAACCTAGCCTTTGCCACTAACTGTAAAACCTTGAGCAAGTTACTAGACTTTCCAAGCATCTTTTCTCACCTCTATAGAGGGTAGCAGTGTGCACCTCACAGAATTTCTGAATCAAATGATATGTCATATAAAATACTTAAATCAATGTCTGACTTGTGGTATGTGCTTTTAAAATACTGCTTGTTTTATCTTTATTGATTTTTTACCTGAAAATCTGATTATGTTATTAGGATCCCATATTTATAGTATATTGACTTCCAAACCTCTACTGTTATAACCTTTCTGGTCATCAGCGGCACACAAACAGATTGAGATCACCAATACCAATCCCACCACCAACAACAACAATATCAACACCACCAATACCAACAACTAAAAACCACCAATACCAACACCAACACTAATGATACCAACACCAACATCACTAGCATTAACAACAACAACAATAAAAGATGCCAATACCAACACCACCAACAATACCAATACCAACACCAATACTGACACCACCACCACCAACAACAACAACAAAATACCAACACCAACAACACCAACACCACCAATATCAACAACAAAAAACATGAATACCAACACCAGCATCAACAATACCAATACCGACGCCAACGCCAACAACACTAACACAAGCATCATCATATTTGTGTCTATCTAACGACTCTGACAGCTGTTACCAACCTAGTCTGACGTTGACTAGGAAACCTCGGGAGCCCAATAAAGTCAGAGAACATAGAGCTGATTAAATCTATATCGGAGTTCGCAGCAAGCAATCACTAAAGAAGCAGTGACTTGAGCCACTGCCCCACCCCCCCCCCATACTATCCAAAGACACGTGGAGTCACTTATGCATGTCTTTTCCCTCAGACAGTCTCACTGCTCATTTTCTCATTTCATTCAGGTCTGTGCTCAGATGTTACCTCCACATAGAATTCTTCCCTGACTTATATAAAACATAAATAACTCAAAATATAAA
Source organism: Craseonycteris thonglongyai (assembly GCA_004027555.1). NCBI lineage: Eukaryota > Metazoa > Chordata > Mammalia > Chiroptera > Craseonycteridae > Craseonycteris > Craseonycteris thonglongyai. The sequence goes on from PVKE010052705.1 coordinate 5,395, forward strand.
ATAACTCAAAATATTTCCATCATTCTCTTCTTTTCCCCTTCCTCTCAGTCTGTTTGTCTTTATAACAGTTAACAACCGTTAACACCCTTCGCTCTATCTGGCATTATTGTGTGTGTGTGTGTGTGTGTGTCTGTGTGTGTGTGTGTCTGTGTGTGTGTGTGAGTGCATGCACTTACAGTCTTTCTCTATGATGGCATAGTTTTTGTCTTTTTTGTTTACCAATAGAACAATATCTTATGTGGTAGGTGTTCCATAAATAGCTATTAAGTGAATGAATGAATGAATGTATGAATGAATCTGATTGATAGCCAACAATTTAAAAACAAATGATGCTAATTTTGAACTAAGGTCAAAGGTCTTTTGAAAAATAAATTATTTCCATATTTCTACAGGGAACAGAAGATCAGTACAGTTCATGCAAAAAAACAAATGAACAAACAAACAAACAAACAAACAAAAAACCCAAACTCCAAACTAGCTTTCACTATATAACTCTTAATACACATTTATAAAGGCATATATTTTATATTAATATTTCTTTTGTTTATTTTTATGATTGGGTTTTTTTTCTTATGAAATAAGTTTCTAGGAATAGAACCCCACTCTATAAAACTACACTTATAGGACCTAAGTATCCAACCTGTGACTAATGTCCACAACCAATTCATTCAAACTAAGTCATCAGTTTCCCTAAATCATTGGCTCCCTATCATTCCCAGGGTAAGAGCCAGGCTCCTTAGCAGATAGATAAACAAGGGTGAACTGGGTCTGCTCACTCCCTCCTCTCATCTCAGTGCTGAGACACTTGCGGTTGCACCTCTCCATGCCTTGGCTCATGCTGCCCCTCAGACTGCAGCGTTCTGCTTCCCTGTCCTGGCACATACCTATCCATTAAGTCTCTGAGGGAGCTATTCCTGGCCTCTTCTTCCTACCATGTCATCAGTGACGATTAAACTAATTCAATACATGATCTATAATGTGTTTATAATCCTTTGCTAAATCTGACTAGAGCAACTGAAACTAACTCAGCCCTGCCTTTTTATCCAAAACAATATGTACCTCTAAAGGCATACCTTTAACATATTTTCTTTTAATTAATAAAAGGAATTTATTTAATTTCATATCAACTATAGCTTCTGAAACCTTAATTATGATAATATAATATGCATCTTAGGAACACCAGTAGAATTGTACCACAATTTAAAGCTATAAAAGAAGCTGGATACAGATAAAAAAAATTATGCCCCAGACTAGGTGCTTTTTCCCTGCAGACAATTTTACAAATACTATTCAACTTTTAAGAAAAAAAACAAACACTAAACACTGATTTGGTCAGATGTATTGTTGTGAACTCATTATATTATCTTTTAACTCAGCAAAAACTTTAAATGAAGAAGCCCAGTTTGGTAAATCACAAAATTATATATTCCAGAGAGGTTTTTCAAAGTATAAATTATATCCCAGAAATAATGGTGTTATACTAAAACACATTATTTTATATAAACTTTTCTCAAGAGACAATATAAAATAAAAATGATATCTGGTAAACATTTGCATTTCTTATTGCCAAAGGACAATACCCCAGGGGTTAAAGCTAGAAGCTATGCTTTAAGTTTCTAAAAATTACCGTAAAGATAAGATCTCAACATAATGACATAAATAATAAACTAGTCCAGATACTATATTTTAAAAACTTTTAGTAGGTTTCTACTTTAAGTTGCTTTCTTAAGTTTTGTTTTGTATTTAAACTATTTATTATGAGTGAAGAATTCTTAACCAAGAATCAGAACCAACATGGGCATCTAGCTGTGGCTGAAAAATAAACATAAAAGAGAAATTAGCAAATACACACATAAAAAGAGAACTTGTACTTCTATTGTGACGAGATCATTATGACTGTGTATCTTGTTTTCAAGCATTAGTAAATAAAAGTAGTCACTGAGTGGATTCTTCTCCAGAAATACAAGTGCTGATTAAGAGGATTTTTCTTTGGACTTTTACTTGAAAAGTCCTGTGCAAATTAAGCATACTCACAGAAATATTGTTCTTATTTTTTGTATCCTATGTGCTTTCAAAGAGAATTTGAGGAAAGTTACAATGATAAATCACATATACAATGCAGTAATTATGATTATTAAGTATGATTATAACTATATATAGATAATTACACACACACACGCATATATACACACACACAATTATCTGAACAAAAATGAAAAGAAACTTCTCTTCTCCTAGTATCACAATGCCTGTCTTTTTTGTTGATAATGTGGTAAACATTTGTTATCTAATATGAATAAGGAAAGAAAAAAACTCAGCAGTCAACTATGAGGGATTCTGGAAAATATAATGGACAATGTTCAATGTTGGAACAAAAGAAATATTTTTCAATTGAAGCCTTAATGGACTTTATTAAAAATTTTGAAATTTGACCCAGTCTGATATACATAAGATACTTTCTGACTATCTAGTAAGACAACAATTACGGTGGCTTTCTATTGTGTCAATGTAGTTAAGCTAAAAATACACTTCCCAGAGTTCCCTTCTCTCCATGGTTGTGGTTCAGATTGGCTACAAGAGAAATTGTTGACAAATTTGGCCAGCAGAAGTGTAGCAGCAGCTATGTTCACGCTCAGAGTGTTGGTGTTAGGTCTGGCACCATTGAGGCTCACGCACTTTGGTGTAAATTTGCTGGCCTACTTTGTTGGCATGGGAAGGTAGTGGATGGGCCCCCAGTCTCCCATCTCCTCCCAGACCCCCTCAAGACAGCAATAGGGTCTATTTCATTTCCAACAGGGGCTCACTTTTCTCCTTCAGCTTGTTCCAATCCTGGGCCAGGTTGATTTGCTGTTCCAAGAGTGCACTAGTTTTTTCACAGATTAGTCACTCATATCATTGAGGAGGTGGTGGAAACCTGATGAAAGATATTCTAGGGCTGCTGGGATAGCTCAACAGGTTGAGTGCTTGCCTTGCAACCATGAGGTCTGGGGATAGAATCCGGGCCCTGGCCTGTGCAAACCCACACTGAACTGTGATTCAACTGGTAACCACCAGGATGGCAGCAAAGCTTCTCACCTCCCATGTTGGAGGCCCCCAGTTAGGTTCTGCCCTGCATGTCCCCACATTCACCTTTGTGGAATGAAGTATGTGAAACTATGTTACAACTAACTATGGAGACTGCTCTAGGATCTCCCTCCTTCTCTCTGTCTCTCTCACCTCCTCTCAAACAATAAAACATATTTTAAAAAAGAGATATTCTAGATATCTAGCCTAGATAACCTAGGCTAATAAGAGATCCTTTAAAAAAAAAAAAGGTAATGCTGTTATTCAGATTTATATGGCTTATTGCTCCCCCTCTGGGATATTTTTAACTTCATACTATAAGCAGTATTTCTAAGGATGAGCCTACCAACTTTCCCCCAAAAGACTGCCTTTTGGAACAAGGAAAACAAATGGTACAGAGATGGAAGCTCATTCTAGAAATATCTTTGTAGAACTGACAATATAAAAGAGGTAACTAATCTCCATGGTTTGGATAGTCTATGCCAGAGCAGCACAGGTTGCTTCATTATTAAATGTAGTCAAAAAACACATATAACTACAAAGCCAGTTGACCAGAAGAAGGAGGAAATACTATTACTGCTTTATTTTATTGGCTTGGAAAGGCTAACCAATATAGTGAGACAAGAAACAGACACAAGAAGTCGAGGACTAGAAAGGAAACAATTGTTTATAAATAATAACTGTCTATATGGAAAATACAATAGGTACTTCAGACAAATATCAGAATAATTTTTTTCAAGTTCAACAAGTTTACTGAAAAGATCAACTGGAAAAACCTATAGTATCCCTATACATGATAAGTTTGTGAAACTCAATAAGAAAATATAAAAATTCTGTTCCATGAACAACAAACTCTACACTGTACCTAAGAATAAATCTCTCAAAAGAGGTGAAAGACTTTTATGGGGGAGATTATAATATTTAATTAAAACACATAAAATAGTGAATAAATGTACAGATATATTATGCTCATGAATGAGAAGACTTAATAATGTACAAATATTAACTCTCACCAAATTTATTAATAAATTCCATGAAATTCCAATCAATACTTTTTTGTGGAATTTCTGGGTATATGTGGGACTTAAGAAAATTATTCTAAAATTCATGCACAAGAGTAAAGAGCAAGAATAACAAAGGGTATTAGTTTCCTATTATGGCTGTAACAAATTACCAGGCCCTTAGTGATTTAAAACAACACAAATTTATTAGCTTACTGTTCTGGAGGTCAGAAGTTCAAACAAAATGAGACCTACAGGGCTAAAATCAAGATATCAGTAGGGCTACATTCCTTCTGGGGGTTCTCAGGGAGAATTCATTCCTTGTCTTTTCCAGCTTCTAGAGCAAGGATGTCCAATCTTTTAGCTTCCCTGCGCTACATTGGAAGAAGAAGAATTGTCTTGGGCCACACATAAAACACACTAACACTAATGATAGCTGATGAGCTAAATAATAATAATCGCAAGAAATCTCCTAATGTTTTAAGAAAGTTTATGAATTTCTGTTGGGCTGAGTTCAAAGCTGTCCTGGGTTGACAAGCTTGTTCTGGAGGCTTCCTGCATGCCTTAGCTTATGGCAACAGCTCCCTGGCCTGTGCCTCATCAAATCTTCTCTGACTGACCCTCCCACTTTCCTCTTATCAGGACAGTTCAAGATTATCTTTTCACCTTAAGAGCCTTAACTTGGGGAAGCCGGGATGGCTCAGTGGGTTGAGTGCTCACTTTGCAGCGCCGGGGACCAGGGATTGAATCCCGCCCCGGCCCGTGCGGAACCATATGCTGAACTGGGAGCTCCCC
>PVKE010052706.1:0-10253 GCA_004027555.1 Craseonycteris thonglongyai
GGGAGATGATCAAAATGTAGCAGAGATGAGGGTTAAAAAAGTGTTCTATTTTATAACTACTTAAATAATACCATGTAAGTGAGTGTGTCTCTCATGCCTGTTTTTAACCATAATTCTTTTAACTGGGAATTTATTACAAGCAAATACTATGCTTGTAGCTATTCTTCAGCTATCACATACACATTAACCTAAGAGCATCCATTAATAATTCAAAAGACTTCACTTTCAGTCCCTCTCATCCTATTGTCTGATACTTCAGATGTTAATGTCAGAGACAGAAATTGTGCAAATAGCATTCTGCTATGACAATATTAAAATAATGGAGGAAGATGGGCCATCAACCCTTTTACGATAATCAGGAGCAGTCAAGGCGGAAGTGAAAGCAATGCCAGTCATATTAGAAGGATTCCTCTGATGGATTCGGGCCTCTTGTCAGTTGTTTGCCTTGGAACAACACGGTCCTTTCTGGCGTGTACATTTCTTTCGCCCTTCCCTTTTGGAGCCTGTCCTGAGATGCCCCAAGCCGTTGTGTCTACAAGTTATAGCCAAGAAATCTCGCAAACATTGCATGCAGATGGCATCGCGATTGGCCCTGTCTGGATCCACAGAGACCTCTCCCTTCGTAAGTGCTAACAGCATTCCAATTTCCTGTTCACCCCATCGTTTGGTCATTAGTGAAATCTGGGTGAGATGTAACCACAAAGAGACTGTAACAAGCAGTGGTCTGACTTGCATGGTAACACACATGCCAGGAAGGCTCTGTTGATTGAGCTGCAGAACCATGAGGACTATGGAGCATCACTGCTCCGTGAAAGAATAAGCAGAGGGGGAAAAAAATCCCCTCCACTGGAGAGATGTGATGCACCCCCTGACAGTCACATACCTGGGGGTCTAGCTCGGTGCTCCTCTCACCTTTGTTCAAGTAGATGATAGCCTCTCTCAAGCCAGAATCAACCCAGAGCATTGCACGGCTATATGGAAATCTAATGGGTTTAGGAGTCACCAAGAACTCTCTCCTCATTCACCATGGCCCGAGGGCTCTGAATATTAAAATTCATATAGATTGGAATTGTACCCCAGAGACTAGGAGCACTATGAATACTGGCCTCATCTCTGTTTCTATGCAAATCTAAGGCCATTCATTCACTTGTACCCAGACTGTTAACTTCATTAGCCATTTCTCTGAATGCTGGCTCAGTGGCTCTAAGCTCATCAGACTGGCCATGTTCTTTCTTTACTCTACTGCAGCAGGTGGAGCAGGTGAAGAGAAAGACACGGAAGCAACCGCATAAAAGCAGGAATTAGGGAGAACGGATTTTTCCCAGCCAGTGGGGATGCCACTGTCCATGTCATCACAGAATGTGGGCATTTAGGAAGAAACGTGGGTTTTGCTTTTACCTAACGAAGCTTTGCCATTGCTAAAGGACAGCACACTGTGATCGCCATGGTTGCATTAGAAGATAATGGTGGCCAGTGATCCACGTGTTATTTTGAGCATGAAGCATAACATAAAATTTAAACGTAGAGAGCATGAGCCTCCTGCCTCTGAGCGGCTCGTTAACGTGAGGTGTTTCCCTCTGGAGGGTAACTCAGTTAAGCAGTGTTTAAATTTCTTAACCAGGCTACACTGATTTGCTATACAAGAAATCGTTCTGAAAGCAAATCCTCTGTCAGACTGCGGTTTGTGCCATGACAATAAAATTCTAGTGTCTTCAGTGCAGGGAGGAAGCGGTCTTTGAAAGAAAGACATTTAGACCATTAAATGAAATAAGAAGGTATTTATTCAGCCAGAAAGTAACCATTGCCTCCAATTATACACTTCTGAATAAGTCAATACCATCTTAATAGCCTTTTCCCATATAACGAAGTTGTGAATATTAATCCCCATTTTGAGCCTAGATTATTAACTGCTTCAAAATGAAAAAGCTGAGGATATTGAGATAGCTCAGCAGTTGAGCACTTGCCTCACAATTGCAAGGTCCGGGATTCGATTCCCAGCCCCAGCCCATGCAACCTCATTTGCTGAACTATGGCCCAACTGGTAACCACTGGGATGGCAGTGAAGGTTCTCACCACCCATGCAAGAGGCCCCCAGTATAGTTCCAATTCTGCATGGCCCCACATCCACCCATGGGGAATAAAACCATGTCACAACTAATGATGTACAGCTATGGAGACTGCTCTGGGCCCTCCCCCTTCTCTCTCTCTCTCTCTCTCTCTCTCTCTCTCTCTCTCTCTCTCTGACACACATACCTCTCAAACAATAAAATAAATCTTTAAAAAATAATAAAAATAAAAAGTCTAATTGGAACCCTGATTTTTTTTTTTTAATGTCAAATTCTGAAAGTCAATAATAACCCTTAAGCCCAAAGGCAAGCCTTTATTGAAAGGGTCTTGCAGGCACTCAGGCTAACAAAGCACAGAGGGGGGGTGATCTGATGAGCCTTCAGCGTGCCCTCCAGCTCTTACTCCTCTCAGAAAGGTGGCCAAACCCACACTGAGTCCTGGAACCAACCAGAAAACTCCTCTTCCCTCCAGAGCAAGAAGGAGGGAGAGATACAAACAGGAGGCACTTGAGTTTGTGCACCCAGATACCTCCCCTCTGGTCACACAGCCTCTAACATTCTCCCCCTGGGAGTCACTGACCCCAGGATCCCTCAGGCTCTCAGGACATGGGCCATATGTGACCATAAACACACACCAAGGACACTGGGAGAGCGAAGTTACCAGCCACACGCCAGACGTGGAGCCCACAGTTGCTGGCAGGTAAAGGAACCTTCCTTTATATGGTGAAAAATCGTTGCCACTACAAACACAACCTGAGAGAATCACGCTGTGTTCCTCCAACATGGATCACTTTTCATTTGTGTTCCCTTTAGACAGTGGGCACTGCCTTATTGTGGAGAACTCGGTTTTATGGATTGATTCTGTTGGGAAAAGCTTTGTAGGAGAAAAAAAAAAGTTGAAATATTAAACAAAGAAAAGGTCCTGAGAAAGGTCAATACTCTGCGTCCTGTTATTGTTCTGTGACACCCCTACCCCTATTCCCCCCTCAAAAAAACAACACTTCATGAAGGGACCCTTGGTGGAGGCCCAGAGCATGTGTTCACAAAAGTGTGAGTTGCCAGAGGAAGCAATTAAACCAGTGGGTCAAAGGGAGGTGAGGCCACCATTCCTGTGAGTCATTTCTGGGTTGCAAGCCTGAGTTGCAAAATAAAAAAGAAAAGAAAAGAAAAAAAAATAAATAAAAATAAATAAAAATAAATAAAAATATATATATACGTATATATATATATATATATATATATGTATGTATATATATATATACGTATATATATATATATATATATATGTATGTATGTATATATATATATATACGTATATATATATATAGGCAAGTGGCAGAGAGAAAGCAAAAGCCACACGCTATTCCCTAAACAGCAACAAAATCAAAAGCCACAGGGGCCAAACAGCCTACATGTGTTGTAGGAACTGATCTGTAAAACACAGAAAGAAAAACTTTGGCAAGCTAGGAGTTAGGGGATCAGTTAGGGGCAGGATTTTAGCAGAAGTGGGTCCACAGTGCACCCAATGGCCTAACGCTGCTGGAAATGATGCATGAAAACTGAGCCCATCATTCTCTGGCATCTGAGTATGTCTCGATATTGGCTTGTTAAGACAAGAAGTAGAGATGCTCTGCCCCATTGACCAGCTGTGCCCTCCCTTGTGTCCTGGGTTTATCACATACTAGGACTCACAGCCCACCCATCTCACCAGAACTCACAGACACACTGTTCACCCAGGGGCAGAGGTATTCCCAAGTCTGCTGGTATGGGTTCCGGTGATATTTAGGAAAGCTCTTCTTTTTCTAGAGTAGACTAAGTAGCAAGAAAAATAGAAGGCCAGGGGAAAGAAACATGCACCATCTTTCCTAGTCAGTTAACCAGAGAGAATGGTCAACTGGACCTACCACAGATCACCACGGACCAGAATCAATACTACAGACCAGAACCAATAGTACTGACAAAGATCAACACTGCAGACCAGGATCAATAAATAATATAGACCAGGATCAATACTGCAGTCCATGATCAATACGACAGACCAGGATCAATATTGCAGACCAAGATCAATACTACAGACCAGGATAAATAAATACTATAGACCAGGATCAACACTGCAGACCAGGATCAATACTATAGACCAGGATCAGTATTGCAGAACAGGATCAATACTGTAGGACAGGACCAATACTAAAGACCAGGATCAACACTGCAGACCAGGATCAATATTACTGACCAGAGTCAATACTGCAGACCACAATCGATACTGCAGACCAGAATTAATATTGCAGACCAAGGTCAATACTGCAGACCAGGATCAATAACTACTACAGACCAAGATCAATACTGCAGACCAGTATCAGCACAGCCCTGAGCTGTCTTCCTGACACTCACACACCTTGATCTTCCCCAGGGATGAGCAGTGTTTGCTCTCTGCAGTATCATCCTGGCTCCTCCTTGGTTTCCTGTGCGCGGTGGGACCAGTGAGAGGAGATGGTTGGTAAGGGTTGGGCCATTGCTCTTTCCTTCTGCTTAACCGCTCCTACCAGCCAGCATGTCCCTGCCCCTGCCAGGTGACAGGCTGTAGGTGTGTCCTCAGTCCACATCTGTCATTGACAGGTTATTACTGTAAGGACTGTCAGGCTGTCTCAGATTCACATGGCACGTATTTGTGAATAAAACACTAGGATTGTGGGCATGTAACATCAAGGCACATATTGTTCGCCAGCTCGCCTCTAGCAGTAGTCCTTTCACATGGAGTCAGCAGCGTGTGCCTTCTGCTAAGTGTCCCGCTGATTTGGGGGTCAGCTTCTTCCTCTTTTGTGTCAGGTTTATGAGAAGCATGTGTTTTCATGAACAATACCATTTCCTTGCACCAAAGACCTTGTGGACAGCAGGCCCTGTGTTCACACAGATCATTCAAGCAGCTGTTACTATAATTGATTGCTACACTGAGAGTCCTTTAGCACTAATCACCGCCATACCTTAACAGGTGGCAAGGCCAGCCAAACAGCAAGGTCCTCAAATTCAAGGCCAGGGCATGTGCAGGAGAATGCGTGGATAACTAAGAAACTGAATCTCAGGACAGAGTAAGGATGTTGCCATTTGATCAGCCTAGAGACTCATGACTTTATGGCTATCTTCACCCTCTTGACCTAAGAAGCCTTTTTTTTTTTTTTCTCTCTTGGCTACATGAGATGATGATTGTGACATTATCACAAATATGTGTTTGGTCTTTGTCCCTGTTCCTGGCACTGAGCTGCTAACACCCTTGGAATTTCTGAAGGGATAAGAGCCATAAAAGTGAAAGAAGCATCTATTGTTCATACAAACCCCTTTCAGCCATACCTGAGTTTAGGCTGAAGGGGCTTTTGGAAAGCCCCTCAGGATGGGGGCTGGTTGCCAGGGGAATCAACCATGTGATTAGAGGGTTGCAACTTTTCGTCCCACCTGATCTCCTGGAAAATGAGATGGGCTAGAGCATGGGTGTCCAACCTTGTGGCTTCCCTGGGCCACACTGGGAAGAACTGTCTTGGGCCACACGTAAAATACACTCACACTAACGATAGCTGATGAGCTTTAAAAAAAATTGTTTGCAGAAATCTCATCATGTTTTAAGAAAGTTTACGAATTTGTGTTGGGTCTCATTCAAAGCCATCTGGGCCACATGTGGCCCACAGGCTGGGGGTTGGACAAACTTGAGCTAGAGGTTGAAGCAGACTCCAATGCCAGTGATTGAATTAACTGCCTATGAGACAAGGTCTCTATAAAAACCCAAGGGGATGAGGTTTAGAGGGTATCCAGGTGGGTCTTTTTGAGGTTTCTCTACTCTCCCAGAGTCTAACCTTCACCTTTCCCCTCACTCAAACTTCGTAATTCAGGAATCTTGAACATGAGTTTAAGAATCTTGAACATGAGTTCAAGATTAGGCTAACTGTAGCAGATAAATAGAAAAAACAAAAGAATGACTTGCACATGATGGAAAGTTATTTTCCTCACATAGCTAACAAGTCCAGAGGGCATATGTAACAGCTGGGGTAATGGCTTCCTGGGCAGTGGACCTCAGGCTCTTTCTTCATGCTGCTCTGCCATTCTTAGCCTTTTGCCTCATGATGACCAGCGGCTGCCCAGGTGCCAGCCATCACTTCCACACTGCAGCCAGGAAGAAGGGCAAGGGGGGAGGCTTTCACACTCTCCTTTAAAGTGGCCCTATACATTGGTTAGGGTTTAGTCCCATGCCACACCTAGCTACAAGGAGAGTTGGGAAATGCTATCTTTGCTGAGACAGAATAGGTCATGCTACCAAATTGGAATTCTTTTAAAAAGGAGAAAGGGGAAATGCATTGTGTACAGCAATCAGTAACCTTGACAAGTCCATCTGTCCTTGCTCAATTTGACTTCCTATATCTCTCTCCTAACAAACAATGAACATCTATTGTGCTTGTACATGAGCCAGGCACTATATTCAGTGCTTCACGTCCATGATTGTGTTTAATCCTCATACAACCCAGGTTTACCAGCAAGCTACTGAAGTATAGATCTGCCCTACGTGTGTCTCACAGCCACCACCACTCTCATCTGACCTGGAACTGCCCAGAGATGCACCCAAACCTTCTCATTCTCAGGTGCCTGAGCCCTGCCTACAGATAGGACAGATTGCAAGTCTGAAATCATAGCCCTGGCTCCCTACGTGCACATTAAAACTCCTGACTCACTCTGTATTTTACCTTTTGTTGCTCCTCTTCTTCCTTCTTTTTTCCAGTGGGCGTATTTAGCACATGGTGTGGTCTCCCTCTAGTTCAAATCCACACTCCGTAACTTACTAGCTTGAGCAGGTGCCTCCTCGTTCTTCTCACAAAACGTCCTTGGGGCCCTCAGAGATCTGCCTTGTCTCCCAAGCTTTGATTTCTCACAGGGTTATTAGAGTGGGGTTGTCTACATCATCACAGTCTTCGTTAATGCATCATTACTGAACTATTTCCTTTTATTATACTTTGGAAGTTCTTTGTAAAATGTGAGTTTACTTGTACCTCTCTATTGTGTCTCAATAAACAGAAGTCAGTGAGCTGAATCAAACCTTCCTTTAATACTGCAGACTATTTGATACATTGGGTCATCATTCCTAACATAAATCTCATCAACCTTTTAATTAGATAGAAAGTAGGCATTTATTCTCACAAGAACCAGCCTGGAGATAGACACTCGACGTGGTTTCCTGAGATCAGCCCATAGCATGACCTATGTATTCATTGTCAGATTTTGCTCTTGCTTCTAATTATGGAATGCAACAAAGAGGCAAACATGTGGGCTAATTGATCATTCTGATCGGTTGAGGCTGGTTTGTTTGAACAGATGGCCATTTCATCTCAGTCCTTAGCACATGTAAGAGTCAGCCACTTGCTGGAGATCAGTTACTCAAAGCAGGACGATTTTTCATGTGGCTTTGGATCCAGCCGATGCCAGAGGAAGGAGTTGCAAGACAGATGGCTCCATCCAGCTGCCACTCTTCTCTTTAGATCATTATAAATAATCTCAGATACCCCTTCTATGGCAGAGAGCTTTGATTGACGTCTTTTCTATTTGCAAACTTTCGTTGGAACGGTCGAAACCGCTTTCTCAGCAGGGTGGCTCCGGCATGCGGCCCAGCTGTGTGCGTCTGATATGGAAGGAGCCTGGGTTGTCACTGTGGGCGTCTAAGAAATGACATTTGGAGCAGAGATGAACAAACCCTGAGCACACATCTAATGATGGGTATGATAAAGCTCCGGAACCTGCCTTTCCTCTCTGAGGGCAGAAATATTTGTGTAAAATCAGATCAAATAAAAGGTACTGTCCCTGGCCCTTCGGCCATATCATCTTTCCCTTATTATAGTTGAGCAAATATTGGCCTGGCTAGGTGGGATTCAACCTTTTAAAAAGTGCACTGTGAGTTTATCTATTCTTTGATTTCGTGTGTGTGTGTGTGTGTGTGTGTGTGTGTGTGTGTTTAAAGCATCCTCCAAGGGCATGTGTAGCAGAGAGGGGGAAGCCCAGGAGTTGTCTGAACCCCCATCATCTCCTCTGCCCAACAGCTCATGGTTACAGGGTCGAACAGGCAGTGCAACCAATGACCATCATTATTTGAAACTGTTCGTCACGGGGCGATGTCGCTGGAGACAGAATCAGTTTGTCCCGTCTTGGCTGATAACACAGCCATGTAGCTATTGTACCACAAAGCAGGGTCCCCAGGACTCCAGCTCAACTCCCCATCACATCCCACGTCCTAGGAAAACCTCCACGCGCGAGGCCTGACCACGTAGAATGCTGGGTGAGCACTGGTCTCACCTGGGCAGATCACTTCGGAAATTACATAAACGTCCAACCACTACCCTGTACATAAAATCCTGTCGAATGTCAACTGTCTTTGGAAATGAGAAGAGGGACACTAAAGGCAAACTTGGGCGCATCTCCATCCATGACTGAGCTGAATAGATAACTCACAGAAATCAGGAACGAGTATGGAATGTGGGCCATCCCAGTGGAGGAAGCAGAAAGAGAGCTTTACTGTGGCTGACGTTCCGGTCCCCGGGGTCCTTGGCACAGCTCCTGGTCACCAACATCCCCTGACCGGCCAAGGACATCTTGGTGTGTGATGGGCAGGCCTAGGACCCACGGCACTGGGTGCTTTCAGATTCCCTCCCTGGAGCTGGAACGATTGGGAGGAAAACATGAAGCCTCTGAGCCCTGTCTATCTTGTGCCCACATTTCACCAGCGGTCCCGTGGCATCACTAGATACTTTACTTGAATGATAAAGGATATGAGTATGGATTAACTTTACAGCCACTTAGGGCCAAGGGATGGATTTTACAGTGGTGAGAGTCTTCGTAGTGCAAATTTATGGTCCACACAAGACACATGACTTGTAACAGGACCAGTCACCTCAGCGGATCCCTGGCTTCCTTCTGAAAGGTCCAGTCCTCTCAGCAGGGACTTCCCGGGATAGCTGAGGAGGCTGAGCTCAGATGCAGAGCTGGCTCCGTCCCTGATTCTGCCAATCCTGGGAGTCCTGGCCTCTTTGCACTCTGTTGCTCTCAGCTACGAGGTAAGCTGCTTGAACTCCGTTATCTGCAAACGGTTGCCCTCGAGGAGGAACGTCTGACATGTTCTCTTCGGAATGCTAATCAGAGTGAGGACCGGAGTGCGTGGATAGGAAAAGTCTGCTGGAACAGAAAGGGTAAAACCTCAAGCTGAGGAAATGGATGGATGTGCGCATGCTTTGCTCTCGCCCGCCTCAGGTCCCGGCCCTGTGCTTCCTTTGCTGTGCCCTGGAGTGGAGGTACAATGAGAGCGCTGTGTGTGCAAACAGCCTCTCATGTTTTCCTTGAACAGCCTGCACATCAGGAAGGAATTTGCACCCGTAACCCGGGAGGAAAGTCACGTAGACTTCCGAGGGGACACACCAGAACAGGCTGGGCCAGGGAGCAGCCTCCTGCCTGAAGCTGTGACTTTTCCCATGGACAACCAAGGAAAATGACAAAAGTCACTGTGCAGTTCGGTTAATGTCAGTCTTCTGGTCCACGTTTATTTTTAACGTCCTTCTGGCGAACACCGCGGGGCAGACAGAGGCTCTCGAATTCCGCCCACCTCTCCCTCCAGAAGATGTCATCTGAAAGGACACATTGCAAACCCTCTGGAAATGTCTTCATGCTCACCACCGAATTCCAACTTGGGAGGCAGAGCCCCGATCCCAAGAAGAGGTGGCTGAGTTGGTTGGTGACAAGGAGGGAAGGTCACCCAAACCTCGTTAAAATGGAAACAGAGGTGAAACAGAAATTCAAGTTCTCTCTCCCATCTCCCTGCACCACCAGACAAGGCGTCACCATAGTAACAGGATGCCCAGAAAACCCAGGAGTGAGGAGGCTGGGAGACAGACCACACCCCCACCAGGACCTGGGGACCCTGTGTCCTCAGGCAAGTCTAGAAACCTGTCTGCACCTCCTTTTTCAGTTGGATTTGGGGGGGGGATGATACTCTTCTCTTTCTCCCAAAGTTACCAGGAAGAGAGAGGATCTGTCTTACAGAGAGTGTATTGAATCAAGTAGAAAATGAAGGGGGGGTGGTGGAAATAACACACCCACATACCAAATTGAGGGAATAACATTACTTTTATATATATATATATATATATATATATATATATATATATATAT
>PVKE010052707.1:0-10253 GCA_004027555.1 Craseonycteris thonglongyai
AGTCACATTCTCAGGTTACTAGGGGTTAATATTTCTGTATATTAAATTTTGGGGGACTATAATTCAGCCCATTACAGTTATTTATAAGTAATACATAATTTTTCAGTGGCTTTTTAAATATTTGCCTTAATTTTTAACAGTCTAATTACAGTATGTTGACATGAATTTCTTTCAATTTTTTCTGTTTGAGGTTTACTGAATTTCTTGAATTTGCTTGGATATGTTTAATGAGATAGCTACTTAGAGCTCAGTTTGGGATATGTGTCATCATCCATTTGTTAGCTCAGGTTGCAACATCTTTGGTATTCTAAATATGGACTAACTAACATATGTGCAACACAGTGATGAGCCTATGATTTGATAAATATCTGTATCGGGTCAACTTCCCCATATTTCTTCCTCTCTACAATATTCTTAAAACTCTGTGCCTTTACAGCCAGATTTTTTGATAGGTGACCTTCAAGCTTCCTCATGCTCAAGTGCTTTCCTCAGTGTCCTTTTTTATCCAGACCTCTTTATTTGCTCAGGTAATTTTTATCCTACTCTGTAGGCACAGGGTAGATCAATAATTCTGCTATCTAAGTAGAGATCCAACTGGGCAATTAGTTTATACTTTCTGCTTTTTTTATTTTTATTTTTTAGAAATCTCTAATGGGCTCTAATTAATTTAGTTTACGATTTGGTAGACTAAATCTACCTTTCTCTCACAATAGGACCAAGAAAAGCCATTAAAGTTGACTCTTAAGTTGAAAATTTTTGACATTTTCTTCTCTAGTCATTTAAAAATAAACTGAAAAAGGAAGATGGGCTAGACATGATAGTTAACAGTAGAAGTCAATTTAACCATCTAAGGTAAACAATGTCAACTCCTCATCTTTTTATACAAACATGTATATATTTTTCAGAAATAGTGTTTAAAATTTTACTAGCTATTCCAGAAAATAGGTTTTCTTTTTAAGATTTATTTAATTGTTTGAGAGAAGGTGGGGGTGGGGGGCAGAGCAGTCTCCATAATTGTACATTATTAGATGTAACATTGTTACATTCCACACAGATGAACGTGGGGCCGTATGGGGTGAGAATTAAACTGGGGGCCTCCTACATGGGAAGCAAGAACCTTCAATGCCATCACAGTGGTTACCAGTTGTACCAAAGTTCAGCATATAAATTTGCATGGGTCAAGGCTGGAATTCAATCCACAGACTTCAAGATTTCAAGGCAAGTGCTCTAATACATGCTGAGCTACCCTGTCATCCTCCAGAAAATAATTTTGAATTTTATATATCACTATCTATATCTAACACTATTCAGTATATACGTAAAGTGTAAATGTACAATTTAATCAATGATAAGAAAACATGATTAGGGAAAAAGTTGGCCTCCCTAAAATATAAATCATATAAAAAATGTATCATAACAATATATGTTCTTTGAGGAAAATATAAACAAAGAGAAAGATATGTAATTAAAGATGTATAATTTCACTATACAAAGACAATGGGCTATTAACATTGTGCAGAATACATTTCAATTGCTCTGACTTTCTTTTCTTTCTTTCTTTCTTTCTTTCTTTCTCTCTCTCTCTTTCTTTTTTTTCTGTCTCGCTCTCTCCTTCCTTGTTTCCTTCCTTTTTCTTTTCTCTTTTTTTATTCTCTCTCTCCCCACCATAACACAGTGAATTTACATATGCTTTTAGCAATATATTACAAGCTTCTTTAAGAGACACACTATTTTTCTTTTAATATTTGCATAGTCATCAATTGGATATATGTGCCAAATTTTATATAAGTTGGTAGATAATTAAGTTGCTTCCAATTTTCACTATGAAAACTCACACTGTAGAGAATATCTTTATCTCTAGGATAAATTTTTAGAAGTAAATTACTAGCTCAGAGGACACAAATATTTTTTAGACTTTTAGTCTTTCTTTTTACTTTATAACAAATTGACCTTCGAACTATTAATATGTACAAATTTACACATCTAGCAATGATGCATGAAAGTTATAGTTTCTTCATATTTACTAACGATTAATACTATTATTTATTTCTGTCTTTGTCAATGATAGGCAAAAATTGACACTGTTAATTTTATTTTCTTTAATTTATAATAATGCTACATATTTTAAAATATTATTATTTTATATCTATATTTTGACTCATTTGAAGGATATTTTGGTATAGTCTGACCTACTTTAATTTCTTCCAGATGGTTAGTTAATTGCCCCTGTACTGTTTATTAAATAACCTTTCATTTTCCTAAGGATCTGAAATGCTATATTCATTATAGACTAAATTATATCTTGTACTTCATTTTGTTTCTGAACTTTCTATTCCTTTTTATTTTTCTAGATGCCCAGATTATTTTCACTACCATTTAGGTACACTAACTTCATAATACAATTTGATACACTTTTAATGATTGTTTATTCTAAAAATTTCTATGTTATTTTTATTCTAGAAAACATTTATGGTTACTTTTTAACTCCTAAAAAATTAAAGTCCTATTTAGATTCAGTTTACATTTAATTAATTAAATGTATATATTAATTTGTAGACATTTATATATTGTATGTTTATATTTATGAATATACTATATTTCAACATTAATTAAAATATTATTTTATTCCTATATGCAGTTGTGCTTTCTAAAACTATCTTATAGCAAACTTATAAAAGTCATTATATAAACACTTTTAGGCAAAGCCCGGATGACTCAGTGGGTTAAGCACTCACTTTGCAACCCCAGGGACCAAGGATTGAACCCCTGTCCTGGCTGTGTGGACCCATATGCTGAACTGGGGAGTGCCCCCAGCTCAGCTCTCACTGGGGTGAATTCCCCAGCCCAGTCCCTGCCTTGTGTAGCCCTGCACCCACATGAGGAATGAAAGTATGTGAAAAAAACCAATGATGAGCAACTATGGAGACTGTTTCGGGCACTCCTCCTTGTCTCTGTCTCTGTATCTAACTCTATCTCTCTTTGTGTCAAAAACAATTAAACAAAACATTTTCAAATGTAAATCAATGACCATGTAAAAACCGAAAATATGTTGAAATACTCAAAGATGTACCAAAATATAAATACATGACATTTCATTTTAAGATTATAACGCATTATTTTATTCCACTAACTTTTTTAACAGTTTTATTAATATACTACATAATTCATCCATTTAAAATATACAATCCAATTATTTTACAAGTATGCTCACAGGGTTGTTCATCCATTATGGTTATCTAATTTCAGAATATTTTTATAGCCTCCAAACAGAATTCCATACCAAATAATATTTGCTTTCTATTTAAACACAACTTCAAAAGCCATAGAAAATCATTAATCTACTTTTTATATGTATAGATTTGCTTATTATGGACTTTTCATATAAATTTAATTATATAATATGTGGTATTTTCTGATTGGCTTATTTTACTTAGTATGTGCCTATAAGGCTCATTCCTACTCTAGCATGTATCAGCACTTCATTTATTTTTATAACTTAATAATAATCTATTGTATGGCTATACCTCCTATAATAATATGTACTCATTCATTGGTTGATATAATACATTTGGGTTTTGTTTTTCCTTAATTACTATTGTGAATAATTCTGCAATGAACATCTATTAACAACCTTTTTATGGGGATGTCTGTTTTCAATTCTCTCAGGTATATACTTAGTAAAATTTCTAGGTCATGTGATAATTTTATGTTTAACTATTTGAGGCACTGCCAGACTGCTTTTCAATGTGGATTCACAATTTTACATTATAAGCAGTGATATAAGAAAGTTCTGATTTTTCCGCATTCTCACAAACATTTATCATCTGTTTTTTCTCTAAAGCCATCCTAGTGAGTGTAAAGTGCCATGCAACCTTAATATTCTGTAATGCTCACACACAAATATTTTTAATGGCAAAGACACCCATATTCATAAAAATAAAACATTATGACATGAGTAACCTAGAAACTGGAAATAAATGCGAACCTTTGTTTACAGTGTTTTGAATCAATTCTGGATAGGCAGAGAGAGAGTAATCTTTTTTTTAAGATTTATTTTATTGTTTTTGAGAGAGACAGAGAGTGACAGAAACGTGAGAGTTCAAAGCAGTCTCCACAGTTGCACGTTATTTTGACATAGTTTCATTCCACATAGGTGGGAACTGGGCCAGGGGCTTCTGCATGAAAGGCACAGGTGCTCAAGGCCAGGGGCTGAACCAAGGTCCTCCCACACAGGAAGCCACCCCTGCAAGAACCAAATTGGGGAGCACCTGCATAGGAAGCACACCCCAGTTCAGCACATGGGTCCACACAGGCCAGGGCTGGGGTTCAATCCTCAGTCCCTGGTGCTGCAAAGTGAGCACAGCACTCAACCTGCTGAGCCATCCTGGCTGCCCCCCAATAAGCAATCTTAAAATAAACATGTTGCTGGCCACAGATATATAATTGTATGTAAGAAAATTGACATCATGAATTCCAATAGTGTTTTCTGCCATTTAAAAGAACAATGACAGTTCTGAAATTAACTTTTAACCACTTCTATTAGCATTTCACATTTCTATGAAAATTAAAAGTGAATTTTTATAGATTAAGGGTTGCCATCAACAGTCTTGTTTTAAATTATGTTTTGCTTCTACCCTTTTATATTCATTATTTTCACTAATTCATTTCATTCTCAGCACCTGGTTGTCTAGCAGTTTAAGAAAAAAGTATATCACACCAAAGTTCTTTAAAACAATTATTTTTGCCTTGCTTATGTTACCCTAACTTGCAGAAAGAGGACAGGCTAAGGAGTTTTATAATGCAGTTTACCCAAATATAGTATATGGATATTGATTTAATTTAGTGAGTTTAGATAAATAGCGGATAGCTATCTATCTATCTATCACATATATATCTATTAATAATCATTATCTATCACCTATAATACCTGGGAATTATTGCATTTACTATAACTTCAAATTATATTTATGAAGATAATGATGATTTGGGAGTACTGGAAGACAACACTGTGACATGGACAATGTAACAACAATGGGTAATCATTCCCAGAAGGCTTTTAGGTAGGGTGACACAGACTGAGGGGAATTGGAAGAGCAAAGGAAAGATATTGCAGGTACTCTTACTGGGTAGACTGTAACATGAGGTATCACTCTGAGCATGTGTAAAATAATTGAATAATATCCTAGATGTAAAGTAATTGGAATGAGTCCCATAAAGCATGATGATATGGCTTAGAGCTATGCTGTCCATTATAAATTTTGGTGATAATGGAAATATACTAGATTTGTGCTGTCCAATACAATCAAGTATCTGCTAGACACTAGTGATTATTGAACACTTGAAATGTGTCTAGTGTGATCCAAGAATAAATTTTTCAATTTAACTTAATTGTCATCATTTAAATTTCAATAGCCACATGTGGCTAATTGGAAATTATTGGACAATGTAGGTCTAGAACAGGGGTCTCCAAACTTTCCAGCCTGAGGACCACATTAACTATCAAACAGCAGTTTGGGGGCCGTCTACACACTTGAGGTCCAAATAAAAAAGACTCAAAACATAGATGTTGTTTTTAATTATTTATTTAATATTATTTTATTCAGTTGTTATTTAATAACACATTGATACACTACATATGAACACCTGTATTAGTGGGAATGGTGAAATTGTTTCCTGGATGCCAAAATAGCAGACATTTCTGGCTTTAGATTTGATGTCCCTAACATCAAGAGTGGCCTGAGATTATCATCAGTCAAGTTTGTTCTCAAATTGTTCTTCACGTATTTCATTCTTGAAAATGTTTGTTCACACAAGTATGTTGTTCCAAAGATTGAAAGGTACCTTGATGCAAAAGTTTTGACATTAGGAAAGTCTTCCTTGGGCAAAAACTGGTAAAAACCCACCAGTCCTTCTTTGAATTTGTCCCTAAGGAGGTCATTTGCTTGCAACTCAATGACCTCCAGCTGCAGTTCATCTGGGCAACTGGCCACATCAGCTTCAAATGGGTTTTGAAACAGTCTCACTTCTTCTGCCTTTGAATCCAAGTCAGAAAACCGCTCCTGAAACTGCAGCTGGAGGTCTTTGATGATCTCGCATGCAAAATGGGGGACTCAGCAGTTGCTTCAGCCATTAAGACCTTGCACTGCTGAAAGTGCGTCAAGTTGTTGGCCTGTACTTGTTCCGAAAACAAGACAAGTTTAGATCTGAAGGCTTTCAGGTGGGTGTATAGATCAGAAACTAGATTTTTCTCTCCTTGTAGTTTTAGGTTCAGAAAATTTAAATGACTAGTTATGTCTGCAGCAAAGGCCAATTTCCATACCCACTCTTCATCAGACAGTGGCTTGCCTTTACTTTTCAGGAAGTCACCTATTTCCTTTCTTAATTCAAATACTCTGCTCAGAACTTTCTCACAACAGCCTTCTTACTGCTGTGTAATATGGTAAATCTTGCGATTCTGTGTCTGTATCTTTCAACATGTCTCTGAACTGTCTATGGTTGAGCCCATGTGACCTTATTAAATTCAAGATCTTCACCACAAGATTCAGTACACTGCTAATGTCCACATATTTAGCACACAAAGCTTGCTGGTGAATAATACAGCACAGGAATATTGGTTGTGGAAAGTTTTTCTCATTACACATCTGCTTCACTTGTCCATCCAAGCCTTTCTTTATGCCACTCATGTTCTTTCCTCCATCTACACTCAGGCGACTGAGGTTAGTCCAGTCCAAGTTATAATCAGCAAATGTTTTTTTTCAATTCATTGAATATATCCTCTCCGGTAACAGTGCCATACATGCTATGTAGGGAAGCCAGCTCTTCTGTTATGTTCATGTCTTCATCCACACCTCTAGTGAACACAAGCAGTTGAGAGGTGGAACAGCTGTCCAGCGATTCATCCATTGCAATTGAAAAATGGTGAAACTTGCTTGCATTTTTTGCTATTTGGGTCACAATGTTTTCAGTCATGTCTGCAACATGGCGGGCAATGATATTTGCACCCAAAGCTACATTTTTAAATTGTTTCAGGGGAAGCTGGGATGGCTCAGTGGGTTAAGCGCTCACTTTGCAGCGCTGGGGACCAGGGATCGAATCCCGGCCCCGGCCCATGCGGACCCATATGCTGAACTGGGAGATCCCCCAGTTCAGTTCTCTCTCTGTCTCTGTATCTCTCTCTCTCCCTGTCAAAAATAAATAAATAAATAAAAATATAAATTGTTTCAACTTTTCTGGGCAAAGTTCCTCAGCCACCTCCAACAAACATTCCTTCACTACTTCACCATCTGTAAATGGTTTCCGACTTTTAGCCAGGATGTAGGCAACTTTATAACTGGCCTTAGTTAAGGATTCATTTTTATTTGAGGATTTACTGAACAACGTCCTCTGAGATGTGAGTTGATTTTGTAATTTAGAAAAATTTTCAGCACGGACTTTACCCTCCAACTGTGCATATTTCTCCTGATGTTTGCTTCGATGATGATGGCGCAGGTTGTGTTCTTTCATCACAGCCACGGTTTTGTTGCAAATCACACACAATGCTTTCTCGCTGGATTTGATGAAGAAATATTTCAAACTCCATTCTTCTTGAAATTGCCGACACTCATCGTCTATTTTTCTTTTCCTCTTCTCGGCCATCGTTGAGCACTAAAATAAAGTGACTTCAACATGAATAAATAGTGAAACTGAAAGTATCTTGCATTCAATATTGCTCAAAAAACCTGATTATGCGAACTAATTTTGTCACAATTATAGCTGCAAATGATCCGAAACAATTTTTAAAAATTCTTATGATTTCGTAAGTTAAACTTACCTGAATATAGTCTGTAAATATATCCACTTATGGTAGAGAGATTGTTGCTTTTAATGTTTCCTCTTCAGAATATTCGGAAAATTCTTGTAAAACTAACAATATTCCCAATACTTTATACACACTGGTAAGTAATTACGCGAAGGAAATTATCACTAAATAAAATAGATTGCAACATGTTTTACAATTAGACGCTAACTGACACCAACACCTCCTCATCGCAGCAGTCAACCTCAACTGGCAAACTGATCAAAATAATCAAGTCTTGAACAAGCAGCAAACCATTTAAAAACTCTGACACTAGATGGCGTTATATCATCTGATTGACTGTGAACAGAAGTAGAAAAAGTAAGCAGCGAATAAGGTTTTGCAGTGTAGTGATCAGTTGGAAAACATAACGCACTACTGCGCACCTCTATTTTAATTCAGTAAAAACGTAATGTCCACGTAAGCAGTGGCTGATCTTGGCAGGATAAACGTAAATTTCCGTATTTTTTTTCCGTAGATAAAAAGGTCTCTACCAGCCCGATGAGAGGGCCTCGCTGGCCGCATCTGGCCTGCGGGCCATAGTTTGGAGACCCCTGCTCTAGAATATTAGCAATAATGTGATATCGTATATTTAGAAGTAGCATAAACATAAATATTTCAGATACATATTTACACGGTTAAGTCACACATTGAACAGAAAATGCATCTTTATAATATAGTAATTTAAAAAATTAAAATATGTTATTCTATACTACCTATGAAATAAAATTTAAAATAATTATCTGAATATACAAGGCTGTCCAAAACTCACTCCCAGGTCATTGTTTCAACCTGAAGTCCAACTATCTTCTAATACAAACCCCCCGTCAGTGAATCCATTTCTAAATAAAATATGGAAATCACAGTTTAGACAGATTAGATTACTTATTCCTAAATTATAAAGATGATTCACGTTCGTTTCTAGGCCGTGTGACTCCAGAGCTCTGTACCTGTTTTAATATCTCCAAAATAAACATAATAATAGAACACATTTCATAAGGTTGCTTGAGGATTACATGAGATAATTGTATGAAGAGCTTGATTTTTACCTGGTACAGAGAAAGTGCTCAATGAAAATTAACTCTTGTTGGCAATATATTGGCATTGTGCCTCACAATAATTATTTTTTATTATCATTCAGAGTTAAAAAAAATTTTTTTTCTATTTGAGACCAATAAACTATATTTCTTTGGGGCCTACATTATCTCAATATGCATTATGACATTTACAGAGATCTCAAATAAAAAATTGTACAAGATCCACTTTATACCCCTCTGGAAAAGTTCTTCCACCCAAATCTACCTGAGTTATATTTTAAAATGACTTAGCAAAATGATATGATACTAAAATAATGTAATTTCAGAAGTATATTTGTACATAAACCAAAGAAAAGAGTATATGAAAAACAGTAACTGAAAGAAATACAAGTAGAGGACTATAAAAAATGATTATCAAACAGAATAATTCCTCCTGCCTTTTTATCATGGGAAAAACAAAATGTAGAAAGGAGACAGTAACTGCACTTACCAGAAGCCAAACAAGAGAGGTTATTCAGCTTGTATATCTATCAAAGATATAATTGACTAACTATACTCTTGAGTATGCATAGTCAAGTAGTATTGCTTTGAGAAAGAATGTGGCTCTGACAGTAAGAAACTGCCATATAAATATAAATTTTACAATGAAATACAATTTAAGAATGCTGTTGTCTGTTTGGGTATATATCATTAAAATTTATACAAAAATATATTTAAAGAAAGGTATAGTTTTGTTGAAAATTTTTGTGCTCATGGTAAATATTTATAGGGAAAGTATTTATAAAAATGAAAATATAAAAAATGCACATCAATCGCTTCTAATATTTATTAGTAAATATAAAACATGCACATCAATTGCTTCTAATATTTATTAGTAACTTTGAATATTCCATATTTAACTTAGAAAATTGAGGCAATGCTTATGAACTTGTGCTATATGAACATTGTTTTTGTCTTATTGTTAAATTTATTAGGGCTACTTTTGTTAGTAAAATTACATAGGTTTCAGGTGTACAACTCTATAGTACTTTGACTATGTCTTACCTATGTACACCTGGTATGTGTCCAATACCCAGAGTCAGCTTTCTTTCCATCAGCATATATTAAGCACCCCCTCCATCCTCTCCCACCCTCTCCCCATTTATCATCAGATAACCACAAAACTATTGACTACATTCATGAGATTTTGTTTCTTTGTTGCTTTCAGTTTTATATTCCACATATAAGTGAAGTCATGTGGTTCTTATCTTTTTCTGTCTGGCATATGTCACTAAGCATGTTGATCTCAAGTTCTATCCATGTTGTTGCAAATGGCAACATTTATTCTTTCCTTATAGTTGAGTAATAATATCCCATTGCAGATATGTACCAGAGCTTTTTTA
>PVKE010052708.1:0-10252 GCA_004027555.1 Craseonycteris thonglongyai
ATCTTTGAGGGATTGGTTTGATTTGTGGCCTGTGAGGACAAACAGGCCTTGACTGTTCAGGTTGCAGAAGGGTCGGAGACTTGAGAAGCTAGTACTCCTGAACCCCGTCCATCTCTGCGCCTCTCTCCTTACTGGGCTGTGTTCATAGCTTTCCCCATGGCCTGTTTTCCCTCATCCCAGGCTCAGGTCTCGCAGCCTCTGCTCCCAAACCGAACGCCTTGACTCCGGGCTCAGTTAGTGCTCACCTCCTTTACCCTCTTTCTTAAGTGTCTGTGAGCCCCTTCAAGGCAGAGCAGATGCCTGATTCATCTCTGTTTTCTCCCTCATTCGCAATACAGGGCCCAGCACGCGTGCTGACTCAGAAGTGAAAGCAATGGTTGGGACACGCCTCCGAGGTGTGATAGAGGGAGGCAGCGGGCCCTGTATGCATTCCATTTTCCTTTATAAAAGAGATCATGAAAAGAGAATGATAAACTACATCTCATTACTGATGTGATGGTGTTTGTATAAGGTATATGTGCTTGAAAATAAAAAAATTAAAATGGTATGTAGGTACTTAAGGTGACCCACATGATGACTTGATATACATATATAATGAAATGATTGCTGCAGGTAATCTAATTAATGAATCTTCTCACATAGTTAGCGTTTTGTATGTCTGTCACGAGAGGTCCTGACATCTACTCTTAGTAAATTTCCAGTGTTCAACATAATAGTATTATTAACAAGTTTATTTCCCACTATACTTTCTGCGTTTTTTTTTAATTGTTAAATTTGTTGGGGTGACATGGATTGATAACAATTGCATTGTTTCCAGGTTGTACAATTCTACATTACACTGTCTGTGTTTGTTTTTATTCCCACTATACTTTCAACTATTTAGTTAAATAGAGCATTATTTAAATAGAATTTATGAGAGTATGCAAATTTACTAGTGACTAAATGATATATAGCTAAAAACCAGAAATAAAGAGCATTTTGCTTTAGTTTTTCAAGTCAATATATCCCAAAGGTCATCCCCTTTCCCAGTAGCCAGTTAGCAAGCTAGTTCTACTTCTACCAGTTAGCCATATGATATTCCAGATTTTAGAATGCAAAGTGGTTTGAAGTTGTTAACTGTAACAACAAAACATCTTAAAATGGCTTGAGGAACTCTCTATCATGGAAACATATATTCTTCGGTATAAATTTGTATTTAAGGGAATATTTAAACCTTCACAATATACTGATGACAAGTCTGATTTTTTTCATAAATGTCTGTTCAATTCCAAACTTTTTTTTACATGTTCTATGGAGCAGAGCTTTGAATACAGGTTTGAATACATTCTCCTGGCCAATGGGGAAGAATAAAAGGCATTAAATTTTGTTTTAAAATTACGTTTATTGGTGTGGCATTCGTTAGTAAAATTATATAAGTTTCAAATGTATCTTTCTATAAAACATCATCTCTATATTGTATTGTGAGTTTACCACCCAGCATCAGTTCTCTTTTCATCAGCATATATTTGACCCTCTTACCCTCTGGTAAGCACTGACCTGTTGTCTGTGTCTATGATTTTTGTTTGTTGCTTTTAATTTATATCCCATGTATGAGTGAAGTCACATTGTTCTTGATTTTTTTAGTTTGATTTATCTTGCTTAGCATGATGATCTTAAGGTCCATCCATGTTGTCACAATTGGCAGTATTTCATGTTTTCTTATGGCTGAGTAATATTTCATTGTATGTATGTACCACATCTTCTCTATCCACCCAGTCCTCTATTAAGGGACACTTTGGTTGTTGCCATGTCTTGGCCACTGTAAGTCATGTTACAATAAACATAGGGGTACATATAAGTACATCTTTACAGATAAATGTCCATATTTTTTTGGTAGATCCACAAAAGAGGGATTGCTGGGTCATAGGGTGATTCTATTCTTAATTTTTTTGAGGAATCTTCATCCTATTTTCCTAGTGGCTGTACCAATTTACACACCATTTAAAAAGGAGAATCCTGACCCAGTATCTAGGCATGTGATTCCCAGAAAAGGGGGCGGGGTGTGTATGTGTGTGTGTGTGAGATGTTTGAGGAGGCGTTTTTCCTGATCAGGAACCCAGAGCACTCTAGAGCAGTGTTTCTCAAACTGGGGATTTTGATCTATTAGTAGGTAATAAAGTTAATTTAGTATACTGCTGTCCAGTAGAACTATAATCTGAGCCACATATGTAATTTAAGATTTTCTATTAAATTCAAAGAAGGTTGAAGTTAACTTTAGTAACATATTTTAATTAATCCATTATATTAAAATACTGTGACATGTAATTAATATAGAATTATTAATGAAATATTGTATGTTCTTTTTTTTTGTATTAAGTTTTCAAAATATGTTGCTTATTTTACACTTTTGACATACCCCAGTTCAGACTAGCCACATTTCAAGTCCTCAGTAACCACACATGATCAGTGGTTACATTATTAAACAGCCTGAGTTCAGTGTTTGCAGGTTTATACATTGGAATAGAATAGAATAGAATAGAATAGAATAGAACAGAATGGAACATTTCAGATGGCATTGGTCAGAGTGAGGTAAATAATTCTTTAGGGGATGCAAACTATGTTTCTGAGTGAGCTTCATGGTTAGGAAAACATTTCAAAGCTGATGTACATTGTAGATGTACTGATGTAGAGTACATTGAAACTTCCCCAAGCTTAAGTGTACTGAAGATGTTTGCTTTCCTGGCAATGAGAAAGAGGCCCATGGGGCACTTACCAAGCCCCCCACTTCTTGATATCTCTTCAAGCCTTAGGTAGCTCTCAAGGAAGGCTTTGGAGGATTACCGGAAGGACTTACAGCTCATTGGTTTGCATGTATGCTAAAACTTTTCTGGACCAACCCAGATCAGCTGAGAGATAAGGCTTTAATGCTCAGCAGGTTGTATTTTCTATAATTTGACTTTGGTGTGACCTCTTCATAATGGGACTGGAAGCAGCCATAAAGAATTGTGTTGTCAGCATGGATGTAGACACTCTAATGCGTTGCCTGGGAAAAGTATATGTTGGCCCAACATTGCTGGTGGGCAATTCAGTGATACATACATATCAATGGATACTATGTGTGTGCCCTTGGACCCAGCACTTCAGGAATTCATTCTTCTGCTTTCAAAGTAAATGTAAGTGATAAATATGTACATAAAAACTCAGCTATATTAAATGGATTGTGGTATGTTGGATTGAATCCTGGAACAGAAAAAGTTCATTGGCAGAAAAACTAATGAATCTGAGTAAAGTATGGAGTTTAGTTTATAATGTACCAAAGTTGGTTTTTCAGTTGTGACAAATATACTGTGGTAATATAAGATGTTATTGTTAGGGGGTAGTAGGCATGGGTATATGGGAACTCCCTGTACTGTCTCTGCAGCTTTTCTGTAAACCTCAAACTACTCTAAAAAGAAATGTTTTATTAAAATATTTTAATTAAAAATTAAAAAAATATTAAAATTTAATTTTTATATAAAAAAAGACTACTCATTGCAGTACTTTGTAAAGCACAAAGTTAGAAGCAGCTTAAATATCCAACCCTTGGGAACTGCTTATAAAATTTTGATACCTCAGAAAGAAATATCAGGCAATCATTTAATTTATGTTTTAGAATTGCATTTGTTAACAGGTAAAGATACTCACAATATATTATATAAAAACAGCTCCCCAAATTTAATTAATTATTTTCTATATGTATTATTTATTTATAATCTATCATTTTTAAAGGACAAATAAAATCATTTATTTAAAAATGTGTATCTAATAGTATGATATATATAACTTAGAGTGAAAATTACAACTAGCACCCAGTCTCCTCTTACATTCCTCCCAGCTACTGCCCTTCCCAAGAAAAACCATTAGTTCAGTTTCTAACATTATAGATTAGTTTGCCACTGTTTTTTTAGATATTTATTTATTTATTTATTTATTTATTTTTGACACAGAGAGAGAGAGATACAGAAACAGAGACAGAGAGAGAACTGAACTGGGGGAGCTCCCAGTTCAGCATATGGTTCCACACTGGTTGGGGCCGGGATTCAATCCTTGGTCCCCGGTGCTGCAAAGTGAGCGCTTAACCCACTGAGCCACCCCGGCTTCCCCAGTTTGCCACTTTTTGATCATATTGCAAATGGGATCATCTTGTGTGTGTGCGCGTATGTATACACATACTCTTTTGTGTCTGGCTTCCTTTGCTTCTCAGAATATTATTTTATTAAAACACGTGCAGAAAGAGAATTGGCAGAATGTTCACCAAAATATCAAACTGTTTATCTCTAAGTCAATGAGATGGGAAGAGATTTAAATGTGTGTGTGTGGGTGTTTGTGTATATGGGTTTTCTAATTTTCCTATGTGTTTATATTGGTTTTCCAATAAGAATTTTTAAAGGTTTAAAAAATTTTTTTTGCAAAAGCAGAACGATGAGTCAGAGTGCCCTGATACGAAGTGACAGTGGTGAGTGTGCTCTTACCACAAAAAAATAAGGGACTCAGATCGCCCTCTGAGAATTAAGCTCAGAAATCAACATCGAAAGTGTTAGTGTTAAGTTGGGTGAAATCTCTTTAAAGAATCAGAATGACTCACAGGCCAGAATTAGTCCTGGCTGCAACCAAACTTGACATTCATAAATCCAATTCCAAATGTGTTTGTCAGAAAGGAGTTTGTGAAGAATGCATGCGTCTAAAGGAAATTCATAGCCACAACTGGTGCCCATCTCAGCAAGCTCCAGGGTGATGTGCTCTGTCAGACGCTCCTGAGAGGCCCGTCCCATGGTGAACTGGAAGCATCGTCCTGACCTGATAGCATTAATTACTTAGATCACCCGGTTAATTCCCTAACTCTAAATTAGGGTTAGGCCCACAACAGCCTGCTGGTCACTTGGCTTTCTATATAGCCTATCCACAGCTGGTCAGGCTGACACGAGCATCCATCTGCTTGACAAGGAGTTTCCTCATTGTGATTTAGCAGATTTGGCAACTAATTTGATGAATGTGTCTGTGAGCGATGTGAGAATGAGTCAGTTCTCTGGGTCCATTCAGATCTGTGGCTTTGACAGGAGGAATTTATGAGCCCTAGAGCAGAGAGGCCAGACAGTGGACCCTTCCCACTGCCTCTTCTCCTCAGGGCCACAAGTCATGTTCCTACTGGCATGTGGCAGCTCACTTAGTTCTTTTGGGGTGCCCTGCCCAGTTATCTGGCATTGAGAAGACCAGCCTTGTCCCCTTGGCCCAGGAAGTGGAGCTTAGTGAGGTGAGTGCTAGAGGAACCTGGCCAGAGCACTCAGGGAGATGTGGGAGCCTGACAAACTGCCACGAGGGTTGAGTAATTCCAGGTATCAACCTGAGCTAGGTGGAGGCCACTCACGTCACTGTCCATCACGACCCTGTTGTGGTGAGAAAAGCGTTGAACTTGGAGTCAGCAGGTCTTGGTTCTATGGTTTTGGCCAAATTATCTGGGTGAGTTTGCACAAGCCAACATTTTGGATCCTTGACCATAAAATTAAGGATAACAATACCTACCACACAGCATTGTTCTAAGTTTAGCTGCTACAATGGATGGGAAAGTGTACTATAAATAAGAAAGAAACTTACAAAGTAGTGTTCTCCCTCTTCATGAGCCATGATTGGGATTTGTGTGTGTCTGTGTGGGTGATTTCTGAAATGCAAACAAATTGAACTCTTTGATGTCCTAGAAATTGGAGAGCTGATTTAGTTTATCACATAATATATGGAAATTCATCAGTTCCTAAAGAGACAGCCAACAATGCCCTGGCTTGGTCAAAACTTAATAATTGAATACATATATTAAGAATTGAATAACTAGGTTTTGTTTTGGATGATTGCTTTGCATCCAAATTAGATTTCTGTTTACTGTTTTTACACTTGATCGTAGCTAAAAGGCCAAAAAGTGATCTATTTACTGTTTTCAAGGTACAATTTCATAAAGGATATTTTTTCGCTGTCCTAAATCCCAAAGCCCTGGCAGAAGCCTCTCTAAGCTTGAAGCTCCTAGAACTCTAATGGGTACTGTTCTGTGTACTTAAAAGCATATCACCTGATTCCCTTGTCTGACTCGGGCCCTAATTCTTAGAAGAGTAAATTCACTTGGGACCTTTGCGTGACCACACATAGTACAGCAGGAGAAATACCCCTGGAACTACAGTCAGAAGACCCTCACTGTGTGGCTTCTGGTACATTACTTCACCTCTCCATGTCTTAGTATCTAATAAAATAGGGCAAAGACTGACTTTGCAGGATAATGATTTCAATGGGACACTGAAGGGGAATTTGCTTTGTGAACTATTTAAAGCCCTGTTACTGTTATTACCTTCTTATTTTGTCCTGTAAAATGGTAACATTAAACATGTTGAACTTATTTCTAAGACTGAAACATAGCATAGGGCAGGCTGACTTCCTAAGCCTTGGTGTTTGGACAGCATCCTACCAGGCCTTCAGGAGTTGGCTGTGCCCATTGACAGAACACTCCCTAATAGTTTCAGCAACTAATATTTTCCAAACTCTTCAACGTTGTGACTGAGCTTCACCAGGTATATGGCAATGGGTTGATATCCCCCGTGAGATCTATCACCAGGCTTTTAGTTAAGGATGGCTAACATTTATGGAAGCCACACTTATTCTGTGGTAGGCACTGCTCTAAGAACTTTATAGAAATTAGCTCATTCATTCCTCACAACCCTCTGAAGAAGCCTTTTTATTATCCCCCTTCTTAGAAAAAAGGAAACAGAGGTATCGATAGTAATCAGCTCACCCGGAGAATAAATGGAGAATCTGGGATTTAAACATTGGCCTGCACTGTATCATATGGCCCTATATAAAGAGGAATGCAGGGAAGCCAGATAGCTTAGCAGGTTGAGTGCTTGCAGCCCTGGGGTCCGAGGATCGAATCCTGGTCCTGGCCTCAGCCTGTGCAGACCCATATGCTAAACTGGGGTGTGGCCCCCAGTTTGGTTCTCGTCAGGGCAAGCTTCTCATGTGGGAGGCCCCTGGTTTGGCCCCCAGCTCGTGTGGGTGTGCCTCCCATGCGGAAGGCCCCCGGCCTGGTTCCTGCTCTGTGTGGCCCCCTACCCACCTGTGTGGAATGAAACTTAGTCGAAAAAACTGATAACATACAGCTATGGAAACTGCTCTGCCCTCTCACCTTCTCTCTGTCTCTCTCTTTCTTTGTCTCTCTCTCTGTCAAAAACAATAAAATAAATCTTAAATAAAATAAAATAAAATAAAGAGGAATGTATATCCCTATCTTTGAATTTGGAGCACAGGTGAAGACTAATCATTGGTCACTCATTAGTGACCATATTATTGACACATACACTGTTTTGCTGTCCTGCATATGTCCAAGTGGCTTCTTTCTGGATCTGGTTTTCCCCACATGTCATAGGAAAAAGTTTGGTGAGGTAGTTTCTACAACGCCTGTATAGTAGTCACAGTCGATAACTTTATGGCCCAGAAATTTACAGCAGTGGCAACTTAAAATGTCTGTCCTGGTTCCTAGATTACAGATTACAGAGAGTGCCCCCCAAAATGTGTACACATTTCAAGAAAGGCAAAAACTGTATTAAAATTATAATACTCAACATACACTGATAACAAGAGATGAATATAATTCCTGGTTGATTTCTGCAATTACAAGTGATGCTCAAAGTGGTTAGCATCAGCGTCCAGATACACACTTCTGATTACGGCAATCTACTGCTTGAGCAACGTGGACCAAAGTATCCACTTGCATTGTTGCACATGCTGTTTCCATTTACCATGCGTCTCAAACTTATCACAAATGAGGTGTGTTGGAGGTTCTGTTGTATACTCCTGCCTCCATTGTCGTTGTACATCCACAATAGTCTTGAATTTCAAATATCACTTTAAAATGGTCTTGCGCTCCTCAAGCAACAACTGCACTTTGGCCGTTTCCTTTCACTATCCTGCCTGTCACCTGGTGACACTAGCATTCGTTTGATTAATACCATCTTTTGAGTGAACGTCATACTACACATGGCTACTGTAATTCAATTCAACTTTGAAAAGTCATACATAGATAACATCTCTTAAAATGTATGTACATTTCTTGGCACCCCCTGGTATATGCTAAATTACCCATTATTTAGACTTTTCAAAGTTAATTGAAAGCAGTTGGTTCCCTAAGAAATTTTGTTCTGCTCTTGGCAGTTGTTTCTACATGATAGGAATATTTTGAAGAAAATTGGTTCTGGTGAAAGGCCTCAGATTTGTTTTCGATCTGGTCTATAGACCTCTCCCCTCCACTCTTAACTTGCCTATAGAACACTTGCATATGATTTTTTTTTTTTAAAGCCCATATCTGATAGGTTCATCCAGTGACCAAAAACCATGACTTCTCAGTATTGATTGACGGGAGGTTGAACTTACTAGCATGCTATTCAGGGCCCTGCACTCATGTTTCCAGTCTTTTCCTCCATTGTGCATCTCTACCCCCATTGGCTTCTTACTTGGTTCACACTTCTCCCTGCACTGGAAATGCCTTCATATTCCTTTTCTGGTATTGAAATTCCCCTTGTCTTTTACAGTTAGCCCAGGTGGCACTTATTATTTGAAGCCTTCCATTCTGTCTTCTGTCAGACAATCTCCCACCTTTGAATGCCTACAGCATTTAAACTGAGCTTCTCTTTCACTGCCATTTACTCTAGTTTAATTGTTGTAGTAATTATTGGTGAAGAACTGTTACATTTAACAGTTTTGTTTTTGATGACTACAAAGCTCAGTAAAAGTCTGTATAGGTATCTTCTCTGAATCCTGATTCATTGTTTAATAGTAAGAGAAAAGATCACTGAAAAGAAAGTCTATTTCAAGGACAGATTGAGCTGTTAAATCTATTTTAGCAATGATAAATTGGATTTATCCTAGAAAATCTGCCTCAAGAATAAAGTTTGAGACTGCTCTCTTTTTTTCCAGGTTACTAGCTTTTAGAGTCCGGAAAGACAAAGCGCATAGCTCTGTTGAGCCATTGTGTTTTCTCTAGGTGTTCATGGTGTAGAAATACGATAGCTTTGAGGCCCTGGTTTAGGCGAATCCTAGCTTCAGCTCATACATTTCTTCCCTTAAGTGTCTTATTTGTTAAAAATAAAGAAAATACAATTTGCCCTGTTTGTCACTGCTCACTAGCTACGAATACCCTTCTTTTATTTCAGGGACACTGGGTGTTAACAATTCTGCTTCCTCAAGGCAGGAGCCAGAATTTTCAGGGCCTAGGCATGTGACCACCGGCTCCATCAGCCAGGGCTGTGCAAGTGAGACTTCATTGTCACTAGATCGTGCGAGTCAGATGCTAGGAGACTCTATCTTTCAGTGTGGTTGGTGGAGTGGCACCTGTTTTAAGGGTTAGTGGCTGATGCTGTGAGTCCAGGACCCAGGGTTAGTGGTATAAGCCATGATAGCTCTGCGTGGCAGCGGGGACTAAGGTACCTTTCCCAGAGTGCTTGGGCAGTATGGTTTGAGTGTTAACTCCCAATAGTGTAGACTCCAAACTGGATCTCAAGCTTTCTCTAGATATTCTGCATATTATTTCAATAAATCTCTTTTCTGCTTAAATTTGATGAAGGGATTCAGTTGGTTGCAACTGAGACCCCTGACTAAGAAAAAGGACATTCTTCTGTGTGGCAGGATGTTAAATATGATTCTTCTAGTTCCCTTTGAAATTCCAGCAAAAAACCTGAAGAAGGAGAAACATGTAATAGGTGCGCATGCTAATGGGAGGTATTGGACCACCTCTGCTGGATCTTCTGAGAGACAACACATCTGGATCTGCCAGCATTAGCCTAGTTCCTGCTTCTCAGCTGTGTAAGAGTAACCCCTATGGGAAGGATGAATTCCTTTGGAGAGAGATGTCTTTTTTCCATTGACCTCAATCTAAGCAAGAGGATGTTTAAAGGAATCATCATGTAAAGCTTGCTCTCATGTCTACTGTAGGCGTAGGGGATACAGGAGTGGATACTTAACTCATTCCTTTCCTTATCTGTGGCTCCACAGACTATGAGTCCATGATGCTCTTATATTTTCTCCACTGGAGGCTACTACTAGATAAAAATGTAAATGCATATGTCATAATCAAGTCAATTAATTGAGAATCTGTAGATAGAGTTCACTCCATCAGTCTTTTTTTTTTTTTTAAATAAATCTTTTTTTTAATACATTTTTATTTATTTATTTTTGACAGAGAGAGAGAGAGAGAGAGAGAGAGAGA
>PVKE010052709.1:0-10251 GCA_004027555.1 Craseonycteris thonglongyai
TTGTCCTTGATAACTAAATTCCAAATTCATAACTTTTACTAAAGTAATATGCTTTTAATATCTTAATATCCTAATTTTATATGAAAATATTATCATTGTTTTCTTATGCTTGTTATTTTCTAACTGTATTAGTAAATAATCAAATATATTTATAGATAATAAATATGAAATAGATTTCTGAATAACATTGTACTTACTTTTCTGTGGCTATAGCCATACTGTATCCATAGAGGCTATGAACATCGTACTGTTTCCCCCAGTATTGCACAGAATCCATGCAAATTGTCTTAGAATACATGAGTTTGTCAAGAATATCTTAGAAAAATTATATAAAATACATTAATTAAGAAATACTTTGTCATTTTAAACTTTAAAATAGGAGACATTTTTTCCATTTTTAATTTTGTAATCCATAAAAGATATGGTATGTATGGTACTATTACTGTACTAGTCAAAAAAATAAATAAATAAAAGATGGTAATTCAGCTAAGTTCCAACTAGATCTCTACCTTCCACTCCTGAATTATCCATTAGCTCTGCATTTACACTAATAAATACTCTGTTTCCTAACCTCAATACTAAATAAATCCAACGACATAACACACACACACACACACACACACACACACACATTTGTATTATATATCAAATATCTAAACCCATTTTAAAGCTTCATAATAGAATATTTTTTTTAAATATTACCTAACACTACACATGTAGATATGTCACACAATTACAAATGATTCAAATCTTTGCTTCTCAGGTTCTTTTTTTATGTTTTAATTTTCAGGAATATGTGGTGGTGTGATAATTACTGTCATCTTTCTTCAGATGTGCTCATAGGGATTTATTCCCCTAAAAGCACATCTTTTTCTTTGGTTAATATTTTTTTACCCAATTTTGATGATGAAAAATGTGTTTTTTAGAATATGAAAGAAAAATTATTCACATCAGGTACATTCTAGTTACTGTAGAGACAGTAAAGTGCTCATGAAAAAATTTTGTTCACAAATTAAGATTTCAAACAGGTTTTGTTTCTTTCCATTAATTATTTAATCACTAGAAATTATATGTATGGTAAAAATAAATTAATATGCTATGTCAAAATTTAAAATCATGCTCCTTTCTTTAGGCATATTTTGGCACAAAGTTAAACAAAAATATTGATTTCAGGGTTTCAAAATTATATCAGACTTTTTGATTTAGAAAAATATTTTAAAATTTTCCAGTCAATGAGAAAAATTATTCTCAATTAATGGTAAGTAGATAACCAGATGAAATTTACCGGGAGTAAAAGGTGGATAATTCAGCTTGTTGTTATTACATCCTTTCAATGAACCTTGAACAAAGCTGGACACTTCATTCATGTCCTGAATAAATATTAAGTGAAGAACAGCAGATTTTTAAGTAGTAACAAAATCATAAAACAGAAACTCCTTAGTTATTTGCAAATGTTTTTGTCTAAGGCTAACATGATTTTGTTTTACTCTTAAAAGGCAAATATAAGCTACTGATTTAAAAACAAACTTAACTATGCTCATTACTTGCTTCTGCCTTGGAGACGGACAAGTCATTATACTGAGAAAAATAATATTATTTACTTTTTCATAAATGTATAAGAAATAACAGAGGTACCTTAGATTCAGGGATTGTATACAACCAAGTGCATTTCACTTATCCAGTTTTAATTATACATATATAACATTAATTAAAAGTATTAAGCAACTGTCTTTTCTAAATACCGGTAGTTATCAGTCTTCTCACTGTGAGTCTACCAATGTATACATTTCTAGCACATTTATTTATTCAACATAGGTTTTTCATTGCAGCTGGCATTTACTGAGTTTCTATAATATACATTACTTAAAGCCAGGCACAGCAATCTTTGCCTAGTCCACAACTTCTACACTCTCATGAAAGAATGAAAGTTAAAAAAGGCAAATAGCATTTCAGTATTCTAATGAAAACAGTTATGACCTTACTGAATACCTGGAAGAGTCTCAGGGAACCTTAGGGCAGAGGGACGGCATTATGAGAACCAGTGACCGAAATATCTCTTGGAGACAGAGTCATGGGATCTCGTGTATTTGAATTTTTTGCCATGGAAACCTAAGCCCCAATCTTACCTTACCACTTACTAGTTCTGAAACCATAACCAGTTAAGATAAAGTCTTTGGACTAAATAAGATAATGGATATAAACTAATATATCTCACTATATGTGCTCAAGAAATATGTATTTCTTTTTCTTCTTCTGTTAATTGCATGGACAGGTTTCTATATATTTTAAAGCCATATTTCTAATACCTTAGTTGTCTTTGCTCTCACAAAGGAATCATGTTCTGTCAAGTCTCTTACAAATTTTGTTTTTCTCAGAACTATGTCCTCTTTATTATTCTTTCCTTTTCCCATCCACATTATGCCCAGTTGAAATTAATGTGAGAAATAACAGGTACTCAAAAGAACATATTTCTCACTGTGATACAACTTTTAAGAGGTAAATGTTTCCACATCTCAAATATTTTCTTAATAGTTACAATGAAGAAAACTGATGTAGTTCTTCTAAGTATACATTGGGATTCTTTTATTTAAATTACCTGAATTATTATATTCAACCCTTTTCCTATGACAATTTAGCTCACATCATTTTTTAAAGTAATTTTTTTTATTTTAAACTTAAAATTTAAAAAGATTAGCATGAGGTCTAAATTAGATATCTAGTAAATTATAAAACTATTTTTTAATTTGACTAAAAATAAGATTTCATCAGTTAAATGACAATACTTATTTTTACTGTATATTCATTCTATCATAAAAACAATCTGAAAAGAATTAAAGAAACAATAGTAGGATCTGGCAATTTTTTTAAGTAAAAGATTTCTACTGCTTATACACGGTATGATTAATTCAGTGATATTTACAAAGTTTTGAAATCATACTAATTATCATGTTTTTTTTCCATAAAATATGCCTTTGATTTTTATTAAGGAAGAAATTCCTTCCAAAAATGTTGCCTATAGCTATTCACAGTGTCTGTATAGTGTGCAGCTTCTATTTTTCCTTTTTCTTTTTTTTTTTTTAAGCATTAGTCAAAATTCTCCTATATTAGCATCAGACCAACTCTGTCTTCTTAGATGCTCTTCCTCCTCCCATCAGCCCCCTCTCTTTGAAGATAAATCCGGTATTTATTCTCACATTACTTAGCAGTCGGGTACTTTTTCATTATTTAAAGTGTCATTTATATTCCTAATTCCTCTCTAATGGACAAAAATTGGAAACAAAGAACAATAAAATAAACTTCTAATTTAAATTAACTAATACAGTTGACTTTACAGCTAAGACCAAAAACAAAACTCAATATCAAAGTATAATTTTTCTATTGTTTCTATCAGAAGCTAGATATTATAATGGTAATCTCGCTAATTTTTTTCCTCAAATAACTAAAGCTTCTTCATCTTGTTATGGTAGCATAGGAATCCTGAAGATAATGCTAACATTTTACTCAATTTCATATTGTCAGCAGAAATCATAACTTTCCTTCCTTTGAATCCCCACCACATACCTCATATTATTGATGTTGCAAATAAAGACTTGTCAACTAAACAACTGTTTGGTAAAATAAATAATTAAATGAATAACAAAAATAATGACTGAGTGAATAACGAGCACTTAAGGAAAGTATAGATATTGTGGACCTAAATGTCCAAAGAAAATATAGCTATCCTTAGGATTCCCATTTTCTCTTCTTACAAAATTCTGTACAGTTATAATACCCTTGGAAAAAAATATTTGATGTTTTTCCTATTTTCAGGCTTATTAGATTTTTTTTTCTTTCTGATAATAGATTTTCAGGATCACTAAGTAGTTTTATTCACAGGGTTGTATTTTCCATAGCAAAAGACAATAAATTGATGACTACAATACAGTATTATTCTATACAATAAACCTAGCAACAGACTATCAGTACCTACAGATATAAAACTTCACTAAAGGAAACTTTTAAACATTAGTGTTTTTATTTTTAAAGGTACCAGTAATCTAGGATTTTGTTCATGTTTGTTGCCATTTATGTTGATATAGAACACTTAATTGCCAATTTTGATTTGTTCTATTCCATAAATTATTAAAAGATGTTTCTAAAGAATGAGGGTTTATTCAGGCTCATATTATTGCAACAGATTGAGTACTTTAGGCTTCAATAAGTATTTTTGGAATTTATTATAGGATTATCTTAAAATCTTGTTAATTCTTTTTCAAAAGTAAATTATTAGTCAGAAAGATACAAAATCTTAGTAACAGAAATGAAATTTGTTCTATAAAGTGTATTACTGATGAAGAAAAATCTCAATTTGTAGTTTTTAGATTTTATTCTTGTTTAAGCCATGAACATTACAAGTATATTTATACATTCTAAAAAAATTATGAGATTTTAATTTTGTGTTTAATACATGTATCTACTTAATAATTATTTAAAGGTAAAAATAAGTCTACTTTCATTGACCAAATCACTACTTCAAATAGCTACTTACAATCCAAAGTCCATCATATTTCACTTGTTGATGGAAAAAGTTGCATTCATTTGCCCACCAATCTACGCAGTTCGGATTAGTAAAATCCGGGTATACTGTTAATCCTGGCCATACCTAGAAAAATGGATCACTCACATATATACATCAATTAAATATAAATTAATAAATAAATGAGAATTCATACTAATTGAATGGAAAATACTTAGAGCAATATTACATCTATAATATTATACTTCTTTAGGTATATGTAATCCATACATCATTGATATTTACAAAAATTTCAGGCCCACTTTAAAATGAATTTGATAGTGAAGTAAAGAAAAAATGAGAACATCACGCATTTATGAAAAGAAAAAAAAATGTGAGATGAGGCTGTTATTTTAACTGTAAATTTATTGCTAACATCCTAATAGATTAGGTTTAAAAACTAACATACAAAAAGCATGCAATATATACATTGTCTGATAAAAGAAAGTACATTAGTTCATTTCCAAAAGTAACTGCTTTCAAAAAATGCAAGTGAAAAAAACTTATATACTTATTTTTCAATTTAACAAACGCAAATATGACATTTGTTATATGCTAGGCACTGTTCCAAGCATTTTTATAACTGTTAACTCATTTGTGCATCACTAGAACTTTAGGAAATAAGTAGTAGCTTTAACATCAATTTATAAATGAGGCAGATACTATATATAATTAAACCTATTTATAGATTAGAGATGAACAGAGGAGTTAAAATGGTTCAAGATCATACCATAATAAGTGGAAGAAAAGGAATTCAAACCCAAGCAATCTCATATGAGAGTTCATTCTATTAAATATCACACATATTAAGCTGCTCCTTTATGATTTATGCTTATTCAAATTATTTTATTTATTACTTAAAAAATGACATTAGTCTGGAGGAATTAAATTTCAGATAAATCAACAAAGATAATATTGTTTTATTTCCAAATTATGCAATATTGGCTACCTGATCTGTCTATATCTAACAGAGCAGGTCTTAACTAAATCTATTCTTTGACTTCTTTTGTTTTTTTTTAAAGATTTATTTATTGTTTTTGACAGAGAGAGACAGAGATACAGAGTCAGAGACAGAGAGAAGGGGAAGGGCCCAGAACAGTCTCCATAGTTGCACATCATTGGTTTTTCCACATAGTTTAATTCCACAGGTGGGTGGGGCTGCACAGGGTAGGAACTGGGCCGGGGTCTTGCCCTGGTGAGAACTGAACTGGGG
This sequence comes from Craseonycteris thonglongyai, assembly GCA_004027555.1. Lineage (NCBI taxonomy): Eukaryota > Metazoa > Chordata > Mammalia > Chiroptera > Craseonycteridae > Craseonycteris > Craseonycteris thonglongyai. The sequence goes on from PVKE010052709.1 coordinate 5,769, forward strand.
GCATTCCCCAGTTCAGCATATGGGTCTGCACAGGCTGGGGCCAGGGCTGGGAATCGATCCTCAGTCCCCAGGGCTGCAAAGTGAGCACCTAACCCACTGAGCCATCCAGGCTTTCCTTCTTTGACTTCTTAATAGGCTTTATGAAGACATAATTTAGTTTTATTTTCTGATGGAGGTTATACTTATTTAAAGAACAATTTCAACAGAAATTTTAACTTTGATAAATGAGAAAAAAGTAATTGGTTAAGATATTGTTCAGTATTTTAAATAATTCTCTAATAATCACGCTTTCATAAATTCACACTATCTCTTGTTTTACTCTTTTGGCAAAATTACAGAAATGGTTTTACCAAGCCAATATTATCTGGACATTATAGTTTTTTAATATGTCTTTATAAAGTTGTTTCCAAAAGAATATTTATCCTAGTTTAAAATTTTGCATTTGTGAACTACACATCTTTTTAGCTCTGTGATATTAGGAAAGTTACTTCACCTCTCTCAAATTCACTTTTTCATATGTAAGTGAAAAATTTTAATCATTGCTTTCTTATTTCATTGTAAGGATTAAATGTAAAAAGGACATTATTTTGGTGTATTACACAGAATATGAGTACTTACTTTTATATGCATTATTATGCATAAAATTATCAGAAATTTGTAATAATCTAAATTACATATTATATTTTGTTAGCTTTAGTTTTGTGTATGGCACTAAAAGTTATTTGTCTTCTTACAAAAATTGTAACTAGATTATTTAACTAGGTTATTGTAGCTAGATTATTTCTTCTGTCTAATATTTCATCCAATTTAAATATCAAACCCAGATATAAAAATGAATACACACACATATGTATGCACATCACACATACAAAAACTTTGTTGCTGCACAATAGAAAATCTTAGCAACATAACTTTAATAAGTATTATAATTTACCTCTCCAATAATAGCTGTAGTCCCATCTGACTCATTTACCCACACATTTTGTTCACTTCCCCTCACATAGCTCTCATATGGCGTTCCATCAGCACGATTACTTATGGCAATTCCAGGGTCCTAATAATAGAAAAATTAAGGAAGATCACCAAGAGCAATGATGTGTCTTTAGAGACCAAGGCTAAGATCATTTACACCCTCATATTCCTAATCACTATGTACAGATGCAAAAGTTACACAGTGAAGAAGGCTAATAGGAAAACAAACAAACATTCATTTGACATATAGTGTTGGAGGAAAGCTCTATAGCCGTCCTGTCCTTCCAGGAAGATAAACAGGTGGATCCTAGATCAAATTAAACTTGAAACATTGCTGGAGGCAAAAATGACAAAACTGAAGTTGACCTACTACATACAGGCACATCATGAGAAGGCAGGGTTCTTGGGAAAAGACAATAACAAAAGAGAATACCGAATGTGAGATAGATTGACTCCATAAAAGCTGCCATAGAAATGAGTCTACAAGAGCTGATGGGATCTGTTGAGGACAAGACATTGTGGAAATCACTCATTGTCAGAGTTAAAGTCAAACCTGACTCAATGGCACATATCACAAACAATAATAGAAAGAAAAACAAATGACAGAAAAATCTATTAACTTACAAATGTATAAATAGTATAATTGTGTTTATATATTATCAGTCATTACCAAAATAATGACGTATTTCTGTCCATGATTATGTAAATCTTCAACGAATTCAGGGAGTCCTTTAAATTCAACTTTATCATAAGTAAAGGCTTTCTTATTTTCCATATAATCAATATCAGTGACCTGTGTATCCTAAAATTTAGCAGAATAAATTTCAAAAAGTAATAGTGCAATAACTCTCTAATAATATCAACCATTAAGTTCAATAAATTTGTATTATAAATATAATGATTAAAAAATAAACACATCTCTTTTATATCACTAAAGATGCAATACTATTTATAAATTTAGTTTCCTAATTTTAAAGTACGAAAGCATATTATTATTCACATTTGTGTTAGTGATGATTACTAGATATATATTATAAATTATGCTTCTCATATAGAAAACAAAAACCTACACATTACATAAATACATTAAATTTTAATTTTATCAAAAAATATACAGACTATGAAAAATAAAGCCTTCTAAAAAAACTAAATATGATTTTGTTCAGAGTTAAACATGTATTATGTTATAGTATAAATCATAATCAGTTCTCAAATTTTCATGTACCTCTATCTGGACATTATGTATGGTCATAAAATATACTTTATAAATAAAAAGCAGCTACATACATAATATATATAATCCTGACTATTTTCATTTTTATTATGTGACAATAATTAACTTGGTATACATTCCCACAAACACTTTTTCGCACTTACAAATGGTATGCCAGCTTCTCGATTTCTTTTTACCACTTCTTTTACTACATCAAGTGATTTATAATTCCAGCGACTCAGTTGGAATCCAAGACTCCAGTATGCTGGCATTGCTGGTCGACCAATGAGCTTGAAGTAAATGGATATTTAACAGGTTTCAATAAAGAACATTAAAAACTAATATTAGTATGCTTTTTATTATGTTATATTTCTACTGTTCATTTAAATTTAATGACATATTTCAAACAAATATTGAGTTATATACACTTGAAAATGTCTCCTGAATATTCTGTTAAAATTTTGTTATGAAATACTAAGTTAACATTTTGCCACTCTTCTTTATTTTGTGTTGAAAAATTAAAATGTTATTACTTAAGAAAGTATATTTGAAAAGGCATATTTTGCTTAGCATGAAAAGTAAAATAAGAAAATAAAAATATAGTAATAAATAAATAAGAGAAAGGGAAACTGTCCAATCATGTTCCTACTTCCTATAGCAACAAAATGAGTGAATGAACAGTCATTGAGCAAGAAGAGATGTTTAAAAGTGTACAATTTCTATCAGCTTATATTTTGGCATTTGCTTCTCTCCTAGTTTTCAAAACTATTAATAAAATATATTCTACAAGGCCCCCACTCAGTTATTTCATAAGGTGCTTATGCACATGTAGGCCCTGGCTTTTTTTTTCTCCAAGGGGCCAAAGGAAGACCCTTTTCCCCTTTCCTTGGTGACCCAAACAAGCTCATTATAGGCCCACAACACAGTATCAGTGTCTCATCACAATAGAGAACATGATTTTGCACATGCAAATATGGGTGCAATTGATATTAATGGTTTTAACTAAAAACTGGGTATTATGTTACATTAAGACAATCTTATTTGGCATGATGGGTACTCTTTGGTTTAGGTATATATATATATATATATATATATATATATACACATATACATACATACACACATATACACACACATACACACATATATAGGATCCATGATTACTCCATTACATGTGCCTAAAAACTACTATGCAGGGATGCCAGAATAGCTTAGCAGGTTGAGTGCTTGCTTTCAACTGCAAAATCCAAGAATTGAAACCCGGTCCCAAGTCCATGTAAACCCATATGCTGAACTGTGTTGCAACTATAACTGTTGGGATGTCAGAGAAGGTTCTAGCCTCCCAAGTAAGAGGTTTTCAGTTCAGTTCCTGCCCCACGCAGTCTCACATCCACCTGTGTGGAATGAAACCATGTCACAACAAATGATGTACAACTATGGAGACTGCGCTGGGCCCATCCACTTTCTCTCTCTCTTTCTTGCTCTCCCTCTCTCTCTCTCTCTGTCTCTTTTTCTCTCCTTCTCTCAACAATAAAATAAATCTTTAAAAAATAAAAAAATAAAAAATAGGTAAATTTTCAAAAAATACTTTTGTTGTGTTATTGTATTTATTCAATTTAAGCATTAAATTGATTTTAAAATTATATCAAATAAACCCTTTTAAAAATCAGTATTTAAAAACTGTATTTATAAATATCTTAATGTTCTCTGAAATTTCTTTAAATATTTGAATATGTGATTGAAATTTCTTTGTATGTGTGTGAATGTATATATAACATAACTTATATTTCATAAAAATATATAAAATATTACATTACACATTATAATAATTTACATAGCATTCATTTTATATGTATACATTGTCTTTAAAATTTATAAAACTAGGGGAAGCCGGGATGGCTCAGTGGGTTAAGAGCTCACTTTGCAGCCCAGGGGACCAAGGATCAAATCCTGGCCCCGGCCTGTGTGGGACCATATGCTCAACTGGGGAGTGCTCTCAGTTCAGTTCTCACTGGGCTGAGACACTGACCCAGTTCCTGGCCTGTGCAGCCATGTACCCACCTGTGAAATAAAACTATGTGGAAAAACTGATGATGTGTAACTATGGAGACTGTTCTGGGCCCTCCCCCTTCTCTCTGTCTCTGTATCTCTCTCTCTCTCTCTCTGTCAAAAACAATTTAAAAAATCTCTAAAAAAATTTATAAAACTATCTGAATATTCAAATGAATTGTTTTAATTTTTAAAATATTGAGACCACTAATAGGTAATCTTACACAGAGAAGACAATTTTTCTATTCA
>PVKE010052710.1:0-10258 GCA_004027555.1 Craseonycteris thonglongyai
CTTTTAGGCCGGGGTTATACAGTACTGTAGCTTCAGCTACACACAGAATGTTCTATTACGGTACCTTTTAACTCACTGTATGTGCCCTAATACTGTAGCATTGGCTACATACAGAATGTCCTATAAAGGCACTGTACCTTTTAGCCCATTGGATGTGCTCTAATACAGTCAATTTAGCTACTATGCTTGTGTCCTGATACAGCAGCTTTGGCTACACAGAACGTTCCTGTGCTGCAACTGTATGTACCACGGTGAGCCAATCACAACAAGCAAAGGTTCAGAGGTTATAATAGACCGCCTCTCTGACTCTGGCCAATCTGAGCACGCTTTTTACTAGAACACAGTGTAGCTTCGGGTACAGAACATGTATATTGCATGCATAAAAAGCCTGCTTGGATTGGCTGAGTTAGAGAGGCGGTCCGAGCAGCCTTGCAGTGATTGGTGCGGGATCGAGTTGGAAAATTCACTTAGCGGCATATCCAGACGATTTTCGGGATTGAGTTGGAAAATTCGTTTAGTGGCATATCGAGACGTTTTTCGGGATATACTCGGTGTATAAGACGACCCCCAATTTTCGGTTGACTTTTTTTCGTTTCAAAAGTCGTCTTATACGCCGGAAAATATGGTAGTTTTAAGTCAAAAAATGCTTTTCAGTGACACTTGGTAAGATAAAACAGTGTCAACATTAAATGCAAAATGGGGTGGGTACCTTGGGAAAAAATTCCTTTTCCCGGCTTCTTTGCTTAAGGAAATAAGAACTATCAAACATAGTTTAACAAAGATTGCATTATCAGTTCTCTTGATGCCACACAGGAAGTTATGTGCAGAAAAACATGGACATTGGTAAAAATGTGTTTGTGGTGGTAAGCCTCCAAAATAGTCCCCAAGGACGCCTACCTGTCGGTCTTCTTGTGTTCGTGTGATCCTATCTCACACTATAGCGGGGTTGGTCTCTGTGAACAATCATTTACTGCAAAGTGATGGGGCAGCTTCCATTTCAGACTCTCTTGCTTTTTCTGTCTGTTGGATCACTAGCTTGGGAGAGGTCAGTGGCTACATTGGGAGCGGTGCTATGGAGAGGCCCAAGTCTAAGTACAACTTCACCAGAGACCCTGACCAGAAGCACCCAGGCCAGCCACTGTGGGGTTCCAGACCCACAGAAACTGGGAGGTAATATGTGTTTGTTGTTTTTAACTGCTCTTTGGGGGAGAGTAATTGTTTTACACCATGTTGAAATAATATTTTAGGCTCGACAGGGAGCCGCTTCTGCCCAGGTGTCTCATCTGCAAACTGAAGCTTTGATGTTTGTGTCCCTGTCAAGGCTCAGCTTGACCAGTCAGCCAGTCCCCCAACACCAAGCCAACTCTGAGCTCCTCCAATCACATTGTTTCTGTTCAACATCATTTATAATGTTGATGAGGAGAAAAAATGGATTTCTGGCAGGGTCACTGTGTGTAGTTTGCATGGTTTTCCCATATCTGCGTGGGTTTTCTCCAGTTTCCTCCCACATCCCAGACAAGTTCCTGTGAGGTAACTAGCATGTTTACATTGTGTCAGTCTAAGAGAGTGGGGTGTGGGTGTGAGTGGTCTGGGATGGAAGTGCTTCTGGGGATGCGGGGTGGCCCCACCCTGGGCCCAGAGCTGCTGAGAGGGGCTCTGGCCACCTACAACCCTGAACTGGAATAAGCAAATTGTCAAAAAGTGATCTTACCTGTTTCTGTTTTAGTTTTTCTTCCTTCCTTTCTTTCTTTTTCAAAGATTTTTTTAAATTGTTTTTGACAGAGAGAGAGAGAGCGAGAGAGAGCGAGAGAAGGGGGAGAGCTCAGAACAGTCGCTACAGTTGCATGTCATCAGTCCTGATGTGGTTGCATTCCACATTTGGGCAAGGGGCTGATCAGGGCAGGAACCAGGCTGGGGTCCTCCCACACAAAAGGCATGACCCAGGTGGGACCTGAACTGGGGGGCCTCCCACTTGGGAAGCTCACCTTGGCGGGGAACTGAACTGGGATGGGAAGTACACCCCAGTTCAGCCTATGGGTCCGCACAGGTCAGGGTCTGATTGGGACCAGAACTTGATCTTTAGATCTGGGGGCTGCAGCGTGAGTGCTCAACCCACTGAACCATCCCAACATCCCTATTTTAACATTCTTGAATGTATGTATAGCTCACCTTTTCAATGCTTAATATTAGAAATATTTTGGATTGTCATTTAGAAGTTTGATGTTTTTCTGACCAGAGATATGCTGTAGGTACTTAACATTTATTTAACCAGCTTCTGGTAAAATTGGTTTCATTATTTAGTTGTTTTGCTTAAAATTTGTTTCTTGAACCTTTAGACAACATTGAGTGAGGACTACCTTGTTCTTTTCCCTTGCCCTAAACAAGGCTGTCTCTGAAGACCCAGCAAGTCAGATAATTTCCATTTGTCTTTATTGTTCTTTATTCTTTATCCTATAAAAGCTCCTTGCCTTCCACCTCACTTTGCAGTTCTCCAAAAGGAGATTGTCCACTTCATGAAGTGTAGAAGTTTGTCTGTGTCACCTAAATTGCCATTTTAAATAATTTTTTTGACAGTTTTTGGCAATGAGGAATGGGATTTGAAACTGACTGCTAAAGGCTGAGAAGACAGAGACCTACAGGCAAGGTGCTGGCTGAACACATTGAGTTCGCTCTTCCTCTTGTGCTTACTGAGGGCTGTGGGTAAGTCACTCTACGAGTTGAGCTCTGCCCCCATGAATGCAACTCTAAACTTTCTAAACTTTATTAAAAAAATGCTTAATATATCTATCTATCTATCATCTATCTATCTATCTATCTATCTATCTATCTATCTATCTATCTATCTATCTATCTATCTCAAGTTTCCAGAAAGGTTCTGGAAAATGGGAAGGTTCCTAGTTATATTGGGATTGTGCAGTGGGTGGCAACCATTAGGCTCACAAAGCCTCACGCTAAGTCTGCACCGGGGGTATCTAACCTTTGGGCTTCCCTGGGCTACACTGGAAGAAGTGTCTTGGGCCACACATAAAATACACTAAAACTAACGATAGTTGATGAGCTTAGAAGAGAAAAAAAAAAAGGTTGCAAGAAAATCTCATAATGTTTTAAGAATTTGTGTTGGCTCACGTTCAAAGCTATCTCAGACCACAGGTTGGGCATACCTGGCTCTGCACCATAAAATGCTGGGAGATTTGGGGAAATAAATGAAGACAAGAAAACAAACCATTTTGATCATCAAAATCAAAATGGGAGTCAATAATTTTTTTCATCCCCCAAGAATCCCTCCCTAGTCTTTCTATCTCAGTCAATGGTATCTATTTCCAATCACTTGCTTAGGTGAAGACTTTGCCATCACCTTGAACTTTTGTCTTTCTCTTATATCCCATGTCCAATCTGTCATTAAATCCCATCACCTCTGCCTTCTTAGTAAGTGCAGAATTGAACTACTTTTTATGGTCATCAATGTGTCCAGTAATTGTCGTCTCCTTCCCGGATTATTGCAACAGCCTCCTAACTGTTTTACTCATTTCTGCTCTTCCCCTGTGCAGTATTCTTAACAGAATAGGTAGACAGAGAAGCCCTTTTAGAAGTACACACAATCATGATTTGACTCTACTATAAAACTTCCAGTCACTTTCTCTGTCACTGAGTAAAAGCAAAGTACTTATGACCCACAGACCCATGCCAGCTGGCCCCTTGCTTCCTCGTCCTCTCCCACTTTTCTTTGTCTTGTTTCTTTTGCTGCAACCACAGTGCAATCTCTGCAGCTTCTTCAACATTCCAGGCATGTGCCCTCCTTCAAGCCTCACCCCTTTATCAAGCTCACATCTTTCCTCGTCAGAAAGGCCATCCCGGCTACACTTTTCATTCATTCAGTGCATGTTTATTGAGCACTCAGCCTGTGCCATGCACTACTCCAGAATCTTGTGATGTAGTAGTGAAGGAAGCAGACAAAATGTCTGCCCTCATAGAGTAAGACGCGGCCGATAATAAGCAATACACACAACAAAGACATGAGTTTGATCTTAAATCTTATAGAAAAAAAGTGGAACTCATGATAAAGGATCAGAAGTGGTACAGTTCAGTGATCAGGGCAGGTCTCACTAAGAGGATGATATTTAAGGAAAGATGAGTGAGAAGAAGGAGTTCGCTGCTCAGGTGTTTGCAAATCCCCTTCACATCTTCCTATACTTTCTCTCCCTTTCCTGCCAAAGTTCCTCTCCATGAGTATATAGCCTTATCACCTCACCATCTCATATATAAATAAAGTGATTTTATTAACTTATTTCATCTTCCATAATGAAATAATGGAATATGATTAGTCTTTAAAAAACCTTTGAGAGAAGACTTTCTCATTTGAATGCATGTAAAATGTTGCTTGGGGAAAAAAAAAAAAATCTTTTTAAAAGAGAATAGACTTTGGCAAAGACCGAGCTCCCAGTAGACTTTAGGGAACCTGCTGCTTTCGATATGCAATTCTATTGGATTAGGTAGGTATAGGAATACCTGTTTAGTGGTAATAATATTTTAGGATATTCAAGAAAGAATCTCTCTCTCTCTCTCTCTCTCTCTCTCTCTCTCTCTCTCTCTCTCTTTGTTTCCCTGTCTCTCTCTCTCTGTCCTTAGATACTGACAGAGAAGTTTTTTTTTTTGTTAAGTCACTGAAAGCCTGTGGCAAAGGAAGAAAGGCTGCAGGGGTTTTAACACTCTTAGAACTGTTTGGATGACAGGGTATCAACAGATGAGCCAAATAATTCAGAGCAAGTTAAATATAAGCCATGGGTAGTTTGGCATCAGAGAGAGCTCCAATTTATAACAACTGTTAGGAAAAAATCTGTTTTTCTATACAGAAGAAGCCTTTCCTATTAATATTGTGGTAAATAGATTATTAAAACTAATGCATTCTGTGAAATTTTATGATCAACATTGTGCTTCCATTATTTTATGTTTAAAGTCATTGGCTGTAGTTAGCTCCATGTTTAACATGCTTCTATAGCCCCCATACTAGGATAAAGAATACTATCAACCTGTGAAGTTTGGAAAAAAGAATTGGAATTATTTGGGGGCTGTTGGGTTAGTGCTGCTTCATCTAGATAGTTACTAATTGTCAGATCTCTCTTGTGACTAATGATACAGTGTGACTTTGTAAGACTAGCTTTCTTTGGGGATCAGATCTTAGGCCTTGGCCTCATTAGCACAGTAACTAACAAGCTGAGCTAATTGGTCACACATTATAGTAACTTTCAAAATGATTTTTTAATGGTACACCAAAGAGAAAGTCAAAGTATATTAGTGACAAGCACAGCATTTGGTTTATTTATAAAATTTCAAAAATAAGGACAATAATAAACAGAATAATGCCCATACTTCTAGGCATGATGTTTATAATACTGAACAATTTCCTAAAGGAATGTTTGCAGTACTTTTGAAGTCATAGCCCCCTTTTTAATGAACATAAAATTCTCAAGCTCTAATTGAAAATTATTCCTATCATGTACATAGTCTCACCATCCAAAATAAAGTTATGAAGCTTTACTCTCTACAGTCAAATATAAAATATAATATTGTTTGCTTTTACAAATTACAGATGTACTTCCTTAAATGTTTGGTATGTCCTTTTTTGTTCTTCCCCTTCTGCCCATTTTACTTCTAACCAACCAGACTCAAATTGAAATCATGTGCCCTTTGATACAAGTTTCTACTAATGTATGCAGGTGTTAATGTATAATTTTAAAATATAAATGCATAAATCAAACTTTTATTTAAACAGTAGGTTAAAAAAAACAGGGCAAACAAGAATATGAGATTGATATATATGACAAATAAAAAATAATCCTGGAATTAGATTGCTAGAGTATATATAAATCTGGCTAGTGTCCTACATGACAATATAGCCATACCTTTATGGTTAACTTCTCTTCAAGACAGAAATCATTTGTAGCTGATCAGTTTCTATAAATGAAACATCTAACATCACAGACTTTAGAACCTAATGAGTAGTGAGTGATATTAAAAGATGACAGAATTGTCTTTTCTCCAAATATCTGGTAATTTTTCTTAATACAATTTATAAAAATGTGACCATATGGTACTAATAGTAAACAATGAAGTGTTGGGTATTTGGAAGCAAGCTTTTAATAATATAATAATGATGTAATATCACACTGCCTTTTCTTATTCACAGATGTCTCAAGATCACTTTTTCTCTAGAATATTTAAAGACATTTTGTCCATCTCACACCAACTCCTGAGTAATCCTCTTGACTGCATTTCTTGACTTCATCGTTTCTAGTCTCAAACACTATTCTTTTTGATGCCAATAATGCTTACATATTTTAGAAACTAGACCTTTCATGATTTGGATTCAGAGGGATAGATGAGCAACTGGCTATACTTCCCTTTATTATTTCATTCCTTAATTCCATACCTTGCCATACTAGGTTGTACAGATGTATCTGACACACCTATTGTGTTGGGAGTAAAGACAATGGCGACACAGAGAAAAATCTTAAACTGTATGCTACCTGTCATTATTCTCATTGCACAAGAGAAAAGCTCCCAATGACTAGAACCTTTGTAAAGGGTTTCCTTTGAGGATACAACTCAGATTCTGTCCTTGATTTCTTGCCTTTGATTCCACATTCCTCAGCAGTTGCTTTCTTATTCAAACCTACACTGTATGAATGTCACATTCACTTTAGGGAAACCCACTTCTCTATTCACAGGGATGCGTCTGAGCTTCTTCTATCACATAATCTCTAGACATGATAATCCATGCCATTTCTGAATATCTGAGTTATTCAAGCTAGAATATCATCCCTGAGGGCTTCAGCATGACAGTCTAAGGACACTAGACTCAAGTCAGATCTCATTTTCCGTTCCCTCTGTCCCATTCCTCCTCCAATGTTAAATAGAGATATACTTTCTTGTTGGAAGTCTTCAGTTATCAAATTTAATATATGCACACATTTTCCAAAGTACTTTTCAGAAAGGAAGAGAAACTTTAGCTAAATATAACAGTTTACCTGGGTCCCTACTAACGTGTGTGTCTGTGTATGTACACATACACGTATATACATTTATACACATATGTATATACCATATTTTCTGGCGTATAAGACGACCGGGCGTATAAGACGACCCCCTAATTTTACAGTTAAAACATAGGTTTAGGCCTATATTTGCTGTATAAGACTACCCCCCACTTCCGAGGCTGTAGTCTTATACAGCGAATATAGGCCTAAACCTATGTTTTAACTGTAAAATTAGGGGGTCGTCTAATACGCCCGGTCGTCTTATATGCCGGAAAATACGGTATGTGTGTAAGTATATATATACATGTATATGTTTTATATATAGTGTTTTGTATATAAAAACTTTTATATATAATGTTTTATATATATAAAGTGATATATAAAGTGGTTTATAGATAAATATAAAAAAACACTACATTTATTACCTTGAGCGGTAATTGGAAGCCTGTAACATTGTTTCTTTGAAACTATGCCTTTTTCAAGTATTCTTGAGCTGTCTGCCTTTGTTCTGTACCCTGTAATACAAAAGCAACTGGATAAACTTTGAAATGACTACAATTCTGACAGCAAAATGGAACATCTCCATTTTACCTTTTTTAAGCGGAAGGAAGAGCCATGAGAGGATGTCTTTTCCTCGTGTCCAAGCATCATCTGCTCTCTTCCCAGTAATCAGCAGGGGACTTCTTCCAATTAAACTTACTCTGTTTGGCAAGAACATAGCAGAAAGTTCTTAAGCATTGCTATGAGCTGAATTGCATCCCCTCAATATACATGTTGAAGTTCTGCCCCCTGGTACCTGTGAATGTGAACTTATTTTGCAATAATCTTTGCAGATGTCATCAAGTTAAAGGGTAGTCATACTGAATTAGAGAGGGCCCAAATCCAGCATGACTGCTATTCTTATGATAAGAAAAGACAGGCACACACACAGAGGGCAGGCGGCCAAGGGAAGGTGGAGGCAGAGAATCGAGTTTGCTATCACAAACCACGGAATGCCTAGGACTACTGGAAGGTAGAAGAAGCAAGGAAGGCTCCCTGGACTGAAGGCAACATAGCCCTGCAAGCACCTAGAGTTTAGACTTCTTGCCTCCAAAACTATGGGGGAGTCCACTTCTGTTGCTTAAAACTGCCCAGTTTGTGGTACTGTGTTGTAGCAGCCATAGCAAACCAATACAAGCATCATCATCATCATCATTATAGGAACTGTCAATGACATCAGCTATGTGACATTCACTGTGTCATTTCCTTGACTGAAGTGTGTGCTAGATAAGAGTATAAGTTCTGGAGTTAAATTCTCACACTTACTAGGTGTGTCACCTAGGGCAAGTTATATAACTGTTAATCTATTACTTCTATTATTTTCTCCTATCATTATTATGGCCTTGAAATGTAGATATTAATAGCCCGATGGAATAGTAGAGCCTTCTGAGGCATTGAGAAATTCACCATTTAACCATGGAAATGCAGTTAGTAAGTGGAACTATTGGGTATATTTTAAATATGCTGTTTTAACTTATTTTTATAGTTTTGGAGGCTGGAGTCTATGTGTGAGTACCAGCATGGTGGGGTCTAGGGAGAGCTCTGTTCCTGGCTTGCAGACAGCTACCTTTTTGCTTTGTCTTCGCATGGCCTTCCCTTGAGGCATGCAAGTGGAGAGCAAAAGATCTCTCTCTTTAATGCCACCAATCCTATCAGATGAAGACCCCCACTCTTTTGACCTCATTAACCTTAATTACTTCTGAGAAGCCCTGTTTCTAAATAGAATCACATTGTGGCATTAGAACTTCAACATACCGTATTTTCCGGTGTATAAGATGACTTTTGAAACGAAAAAAAGTCAACTGAAAATTGGGGGTCATCTTATACGCCCGGTCGTCTTATACGCCAGAAAATACGGTATGAATGTGAGGCGGGACACAGTTCAGTCCCTAACATCTGTGAACATGTGTCTTGGGTTCATCTCTCTTTTCCTCTTTCACATATTGGATGGCATATGGAGTAAACAGATTTTGTAAGTATGAAAGTATTTTGTAGTAATGTCAGTATCTATACAGAAGATCAGCAATCAGCAGCTACTTCTGTAGGTTAGTTGTGAGGTAAGGGATGAACAAAGGACAAGAGGGAACATTAAGACAGATAGTGAGCCTGGGCAGGTCAGAGCTTTTGCATGTTAAAGGCTATATTCCTTGGGATATTTGGTAAAATATTGTATGCCTGCTTATCCATTTGTCTATTTATCATCTCTTCTCTTCTCTCTCTCTCTCTCTCTCTCCTATCTATCTTTCTATCTATCTAATATCTTATCATCTGTCATCATCTTCATCAGCCTATCTTTAACTTCTTTTACTGAGTGAGCTAAATAGTCATCTTTCCAATTCTAACTCATACCTGAGGAATATGTGAATAATTACAAGAAGGGAGCCATTCTCGAAATATTCTTGTTCTTGCAGCATTTAAATCCATCAACTTTTCCATGTTGTCTTACTAGGTTGCTTACAGTAATCTAACTAGAAAAAGTATTGTCACTGTCCAGTAGTTTCTCTTGGGTGTGTTCAACTCTGAAAAGTGCTCTTTAATATATAATCTTCTATTCCAGGGATTCCCAACCCTGTGCCCGCGGGCGCCATGGCGCCTGCGGCCAGATTTGTGTGCTCCTGCCATTATTTGACTGCATCAGAAATTTTTCATAAACACTAAGTAAAACTATAATTTATTTTTATACATTTGTTAGAATTTTAAAATATTGTTTGAGTATCTACACAGGTTTATTATATTTGTTGGTATGTTTGCGATATCGTATGTATAAGTGTTTCCCTAGCTTTCGCCTTTGTACATGTCGCGTCTTGTTTAGCCGCTGCGCTCTTTAAACTCTCCTCCACCCAACCGGGAGACGCCAAGTTGCCATTTTGATTGCGGTTGCTGGACTGATCGGGTCGTGACGGTTAGCTAGGATCACAGTGTTTTGATATATTTGATTTTAAGTGAACTAAAAGCAAGGTAGGTAAACTATTATTATGGTGGCAAGTTGATATGATATTGTAGTTCTATAACTATTTTTATTTTTATTTTTTTAGTCCTAAAATGAGTGGACCAAATAAGAGAAAACAAACCTATAATTTTAACACAGACTGGGAGGAATCATATTGTTTCATTAATTTAAAAGGTAAATGCGTTTGCCTGTTGTGTGGCAGTAGTATTGCAGTGCCGAAAAAACATAATGTTGA
>PVKE010052711.1:0-10250 GCA_004027555.1 Craseonycteris thonglongyai
GCCCTCCTAGCCTCCCCCTCCTAGCCTCCCCCCTCCTAGTCTCAGCCCTCCTAGCCTCCTCCTGGACCACTCAGCCCCCCAGCCCTGCCTGGCCCTTCAGGCCTTGCCTCAGATCAGCAGTTCTCCAGGGGCAGCTTCTCACGTTTCCCACACCCAAGCACCTGCTCCCCCAGGTGGCTTCTGATTTCACCCCCACCCCCAGCGTCCCCAACACTGAGGACTGAGGCACCACTTCTCCCAAGAAGACCCTGATTCATACAACACAGTCTGTATCAGGTTCCGACCCCCCAGTGAGGCACTGAGTGTCCAGCACACACTGGGGACCTCCCCTCCCCTCCTACCCCATGTCCCAGAAGCCCCTGGGGCCCTTACCTGGGGCCCATCCCCCGGTCTCAGCATTATTTCTTCCTCCTCTGTATGCCCTGCCAGATCACCAAACGCACGCCCCAGCACAGAGCCTGGTGCAGGGAACTCTGGGTGACTGGTAGGCGAAGGAGGAAATGTGGGAAGAAAGAATGGAGGATGGATGGATGGATGGATGGACAGACGAACGAACAAGTGGATGAACTGAGCCATACAGTGTTTATTGAGAGCAAACTGTGTGCCAGGCACTGGGGACACAGCAATAAATAAAACAAGCATCTTTGCCCTCTTAGAGCTGGGGGAGAAAGAATAAATAAGCAAATAAGTATGACATACAAGGACTGTTCGGCAAGTATTCAGCCATGTTTTAATACAAAAACTGCAGGCATTTATGGCTGGATGTTTTCTAGACAGCTCTCATGTACCCAGTGGTAAGAGCTATAGAGCAAAATAAAGCAAGGGGAGGGAAAGAGTGATGGAGGACGGAGGTTACTTTAGATTCTCTCTGAAAGGTGACACTTGAGCACAGACTGAATGTGTTGAGGGAGGTAGACTTGCAATGTCCGGAGTGAGAGTATTCCAGATAGCGGGAATGGCATGTGCAAAGGTCCTGTGGTCGGTGGGTGCTTGGCACATTTCAGGAACAAAAAGAAGGGGGCCAATGTAGGTAAATGGAGGAGTCGAGGTAAAGATGAGAACGGGAGGTGAAGGAGGGCTGGATGGACAGACAGATGGATAGATGGGAGCGAAGGTGGATCCAGTCCTGGTAAAGGCTTAGAGAGCTCCAATCCTGAGGGAGAGGTCTATCTGTCGGCCACAGTTCAGACCCATTCCTGGAGGCCAGTCCAGACCCATTGGAGTTCATGGTCCCCACATCCTTCTCTCACCCCTTTTCCTTCTGGCAAATTTCCAACTGCTGGTACCATCTCTGCTCTGCCTGTGGGCATGGGTGTCAGCTCAGCTCAGCTCAGCGGGGAGCTCTGTCCCCCACCCCCACCAGCTAAGCACAGAGGAGGGGGCCCCAGGGAAGAGAGTATCTGCCAGCAAAGGGGGCCTACAGGAAAGCAGCCTACCTCCCAAGGCCCCGGGGTTTCCCCAGGGCCCTGAAAGCTGTGCTCACAGCCCCAGAGATGCCACCCACACTGATAAGGACACCAGGGGAGTCCCGGTGACCCACTGGTAACTCCCTCACTTCTGATACCCACCTCCATCCCCCACCCCACGCTACCCTCAGGGCCTCTGGCATGTGATGTACACCAAGCCCAGCAAGCCAGCAAGGGCTGGGCCTGGAAACCCGGCTGGAGCCCCCATTCACTGTGTGCACTTGGGAAGGTTGCTCAGCCTCTCTGAGTCCTAGACCATCTATTACATTTAAAAAGCCAAGGCTTTTGCCCTGCTTGCCTTTCAGAGGCAAAGGGAGGAACAGGGTGGGGTCAGAGCAGGTTTTCAGGGAGCAGTTTGGGGGTCGGTCTCTTGGTCCTCCTGTTCAGAAGCTGTGGATTATCCCATGGACTCTTCAATACACCTTGTGAGACAGGAGCCACTTGTTAATGCCGGTTTTACAGATGAAGGGGGTGGGAGAGGGGTTTAAGTAACACGTCTGAAGTCACGCCCAAGCAGTCTGATCCAGGTCTCAGGGCCCTTTAGCTCACCCTGGGTAAGCCCAGCCCCCTCTGCTCACCCCTACCCCCACTCAGAGGGGCACCTCAGCAAATGCAGACCCCTTCCTCATCTGGGTATGAAGGGAGTGAGGAGGAGCATGAAAGGTCCCCAAATGTGACATCTCAGGCTCTAGCAGGACCTCAGTCTCAGTCTGCAGGTTCCCTTTGAGAGCTAGTGCTGGCCACAAAGTCAGGGGGTGAGCTCCCTGTTTCTAGGGGAAACCAAGGAGGTTCTCTTCTGGGGTGTTGCAGAGAAGGCACCCGCCACATCCATGGGGAGGACTAAGTGGTCTCTAAAATCATTTTCGACTCAAGGTTGGTTCATGTGGGCCATTTTTTACTAATCCGTGTATTGGTTCACTGCACTGATATTTGCAGAATAACGATTAGGCCTTATGTTTTAGGAAGTAAACTGCCCACAGGGCAGGCAACAGAGCTGTGCCTGGGGACCCCAGCTCCACTTGTCAGGTTACCTCCCTTAATCTGGGCTTGTTTATCTGCAAAATGGATCGATAGGGTATCTCTCTGTGAGGTTGCTGTGAGGTTAAATAGGAAAATGCTAAAGTGCTTCCGATGGTGGCTGGCACACGATACAGACTCAAGTAAAGGTTTGCTATCTCCACATGCAGAGGGGGGTATAAATCACTGACTTTTAAAGATTTATTTTGTTTTTGACAGAGACAGACAGACAGAGACAGAGAGAAGGGAGAGGGCCCAGAGCAGTCTCCATAGCTGTACGTCAGTTTTCCACAAAGTTTTGTTCCACCCAGGTGGGCAGGGGTCTCGCAGGGTGGGAACTGGGCTGGGGGCTTCCCACATGGCAGGCACATCCCCTCAAGCCAGGGGCTGAACTGGGGTGGGGGTGAGAGCCAAACTGGGGGCCTCCCACATGGGAAGCACATCCCAGCTCAGCATATGGGTCCACACAGGCCGGGGCCAGGATTTGATCCTCAGTCCGCAGGGCTGCAAAGCGAGTGCTTAACCTGCTGAGCCCTCCCGGCTTCCCCTCACTGACTTTTTAAAGCTCCTCCAGTCTTCAGCATTGCCTCTCTGTTCAATGCAGCTGGTCACTGCTCCTCCTGTTAAAACGATGGGAAAACTTTCCTCCATTTTGGCCACATCTGGAAGGTGAGCTCCAGATGTAGGTGTATAAGCCCACAGCTCCGGAGCCAGCCCTCCGGTCAGCACCCCATCCTCCCTGCACTGGGATGGGCTTTCCTCTTCAGAAAAGAGGAGACAGCCAACAGCGTGACCTGCTTCCCACACGAGTTCACGCTCTGCCTTCTGCTCCCTCCATCATGTCACCTTCTAGGTCCTGTCTGTACCATCTGCACCCTGTCTGAGGTCAGGAAACCTGGTTCCAGTCCTGGGTCTGCCACTCACTGGCTGTGTGGTGCTGAACGGGTCAGGCCCATCTCTGAGCCTCAGAGGTTCCCACCTATGAAATGGGGATGATAAGAGGACTCATCCTGCCATGTTTTCAAATAGACTGGGGATCGGAGAACCACTCTGAAATGCACTGTGCCAACCAGAGGACCCATTTCACCGTCCCAGCAACTCAGAGGCATGTCTGTCCCCATTTTGCAGATGAGAAGGGCAGCCCAGAGAATCAGAGCGACGAGCCCAGGCCCATGTGAGTCAGTGGCAGCAGGCCACATCCTTGGCATTTGTGACACGCTGGGAGCTGGCCTGGTGCAGTCCCAGGGGGCCTCTGCAGGTTTGCCCCATGTCAAGTTGACCGAGTTTTACCAGGGTTAGGATCGAGACAACTGAGTCACCTCCTCCTGGGTTATTTTCAGCAGATTGCCCCTTCCCATGTCTCCTCAGAGTCAGCACTCACTATTTAGCAACCAAACACAGGAACAGGAAATGGGTACAAACCAAATGTCAAGACCGCGGGGACAGGAGGCTGGGGGCCTAGAACAGGAGCCACATCGAGAACATCGTGTCATGGCCTTGGTGCCGGCCTGACCCGCCCACGGGTCTCTTCCTGGGACCCGGTGTGCCCCCCGATCTCTCCACCTTCTTCGCTGCCTAGAGAAATTTCACTCCCCCCCACCCTTTATGGCCCAGTTCAAATGCCACCTCTTCCAAGAAGCCCTCTTGGAGTTATCACATCCTCCCCTGTAGGAAATCAGCCTCTGGAACTCAAAAGTCCTGCAGCTCCTACAAGAATATTAACATCCAAGTCTCTCGAGTGCCTCATTGTGTAACAGGCCCTTTCCTTAAACTCTACATGGATTGATTCATCTAATTCCCGTAACAGTCCCATGAAAAGGTGCTATTATTACACACAAGGAGACTGCATCCCAAAGAGATGTAGTAACCTACCTGAGTACATAGCCAACAAGTGCCAGAGCCGGGATTTGAACCCACATCTCTGTTGGACCATGATTTGTCTCTTGGTCATGTAGCTTCTCAGTAATCATATTTTATTGACTCAGTCAACACACATTTTCCAAGTGCCCATTAAGTGTCAGGCCTCACGCTGGGTTCTGTGAGACAAATACCACCCCTGCCTTCATGGAACTTATAGCTGTATGGGGTGAAGGCTAAAAAAAAAAATCAATGAAGTAATTAATTAATCAAGTGGTTCAATAAGGATGAAGACAAATAATTACATAGGATGTAAGGGCAATGAAGAAAGCAAACCAGAAAACGAAAGAGTAGGGATGGCACATAATGAGGAACCGGCCTTAACCAGACAATCAGGGAAGGCTTCTTGGAGGAGGGGACATTTGTAACAAGGTCCTGATGGATGAGGAGGAACCAGACTTGGAAAGCACGGGCCTGGGGCACAGCATACCTGGCAGAAGGAACTGCAAGTACAAAGGCTCAGAGAGGAGAATTAGCTCGGGGTTGGAGAAACAGGCACTGGACCTGTGGCTGGACCAAGGGGGCCAGAGAGATGAGGCCAAAGAGCAGGACTATGAAGACAGGAATGGAGGTGCGATCTTAGTTCCAGGGAAGCCATGAGTAGGTTGAAGCAGGGGGGGGAGAGGGTCGATTTACATTTCCAGGAGAGTAGCTGACCAGGTCAAGGCTCTTGGTCAAGGCCGGGTCAAGCTGTCTCCCCTGGATCCCAGGCCAGGCCCGGTTAGAAATTCATCTGTTTTTGTTTTGTTTTTTTTAAGATTTATTTATTGTTTTTGACACAGAGAGAGCGAGATACAGTCAGAGACAGAGAGAAGCGGGAGGGCCCAGAACAGTCTTCATAGTTACACATCATTGGTTTTTCCACATAGTTTCATTCCACAGGTGGGCAGGGCTGCACAGGGCAGGAACTGGGCTGGGGTCTCGCCCCAGTCAGAACTGAACTGGGGGCACTCCCCAGTTCAGCATATGGGTCCGCATGGGCCGGGGCTGGGATTCGATCCTCAGTCCCCGGGGCTGCAAAGTGAGTGCCTAACCCCCTGAGCCATCCCGGCTTCCCCGAAATTCATCTGTTGATACCATAGGATCCTCATAGACAGAGGTAACCAGGCACCAAGCAGGAGCCCTGAAGAAGTCCACCATGGCAGACAGTGGGCGGCCTCCCACTCCCTCCCATGGGGAGACATTGACTGGTTCCCATAGCTGGAAGGCAGGAACCTTCATTCGCTGGTTCCTAGAGAGCTGGAAGAAGGCAGGCATCTGTCCATCTGTCAAGCAGGCTATCTATCCTCCTGCCAGCACTCTGCAACCTCGAGCCCCTTGGTCTTGCACAGACCGGAGCGGGCCCTGCCTGCCCCTCACCAGCAGTGAGCTACCAAAGGACAAAAAACGAGCTCACGGGGAAGCCGGGGTGGCTCAGGGGTTAAGCGCTCACTTTGCATCGCCGAGGACCAGGGATCGAATCCTGGCCCCGGCCCGTGCAGACCCATGTGCTGAACTGGGAGCTCCCCCAGTTTAGTTCTCTCTCTGTCTCTGTCTCTGTATCTCTCTCTCTCTCATAAATAAATAAATAAATAAATAAATAAATAAATAACGAGCTCACCCAGTATTGTGTGGACGTGAATATCGATGGATACTTTCATTACATTGACAAGCAAGTGAAAGTGAAAGGACAAAGACATGTTATAATAGAACTTCACTTGTTCATCGATGACGTGAGTGCTCTTTTGCGGAACTGCATAATAGTCCTCAAATACTGGAATCGCTCTGATTCAGATCATAGCTTTTGAATTCATTGCTGAATGGGACAATAGTTTTCTTTTTGTGTGTGTGCTATTCATGATGTAATGACCACAGATATGACGCACTGAGTTGACTGTACCTTCTTAACATTTTCTCCACCACTTTCTCGTGTATATCTAGACAATCAACAAAACAGTGAAAATCGAGGCCTGATTTGTAGCATTTGCAGATTTTCATGGTGTAAATACTCCCACTGTGGCCAATTTCGAGATGCAAGCATTGAACGTGGAATTGGGAAAATGTGTACCACCCCTCACCATTCTATTGAATTTCTACTGTGCCAAGGCAATAGATGTTCATAACCTCAAGAGCATAAATGATTATTTCGGTAGGAATATTGTAACTAAGTATCACAGATGAGGTGGCTTAAACAACAGAAACTTATTGTCTCAGTTCTGGAGGCTGGAAGTCTAAGATCAAGGTCTCAATAGGATTGGTTCTTTCTGAGGGTTGTGAGAATCTGTTCCGCCCCTCTTTCCTAGCTTCTGGTGGCTGGCTGGCCACGTTTGGTGCTTTTTGCCTTGTAGAAGCATCAGCCTAATCTCTACTTTCCTCTTCACATGACATTCCCCTTGTGTGTGTCTATGTCCAAATTTCCCCTTTGATAAAGACACCAGTCACATTGGATTAGGGCCTACCCTAATGTCCTCATCCTAACTTGATCACCTCTGTAAAGACCCCATCTCCAAATACTGTCACATTTAGAGGTACTGAGGGTTGGACTCCAACAGATGAATGGGGGTGGGGGGAGGCACAATTCAACCCCTAACAATAGATAATAGCAGAGTGTGATATAATAATTAGAAAGTACTATAGTTTGAGTCGTTATTACCATTTTAGTACAATTCCAAGTTCATGCGATGTCATTCTTAAAGCACATTGTGGCTGCTTCACAGCTGGTAACCAGCTCTTGTGAGCCCGTACAAGGGCGCTTCTTCACACAACATCCCTCTCCCCCCGAACTCCCTCCCAGCTGAGATGAGGGACAGGCCAAGAAAGCTAGGTGTAAGTTGTGTACATTTTAAGAACCTGGAAAGTTTCGTCTTCTCCTACCTAGCTCCCAAGAAAAGGATTTTCCGGTGACAAGCTGTGGTCACAGGGCTGCCCAGCCTGTGCCCAGCAAAGAGCTCAAAACAGCCCAAGTGCCCAGTGCCAGGAAATGGCTCAGAAAGCACAGCCCAGCTCTGCCCCCATGAGGGTGACCAACCATCTCTGTTTGCCCAGCGTGGTCCTGGCTTTGGCACTGAAAGTTCTGGGTCCCAGGAAATGCCTCAGCTTCTAGCACATTGGGACAGGTGGCCACTTGCACCATTGTCATATGGTCATGATTTTTTTCAATGCTTATAAATATTAAATTCAGTGAAAATAAACAGAGGACAGAGGTGATGTCTCCACATGTCCCCAGGGTCTGTTTCTGTGCTCTGAGACACGGCTGGTGTCCGGGGCAACTAGAAATGAGCTGCATAGTGTGAACAATGCTGTAGACTTACGTCTCTGGGTCATCAAGGTAACAGGGAGATGGGGACAGGAGAGGCATGGAGTAAGTGTGGGACTCTGGAGTCAGTTCAAGTCCTAGCTCTATCACCCATTAGCTGTGTGACCTTGAGAAGGTGAGCTTACAGCTCTGTGCCTCAACTTCCCCATCTGTACTCCCTTCCTACCTTGTAATCGACCCCCAGAAAGCGCAGTGCCTGGCTTGGCGTAGCAAGCACTTGAGCGATGCTATGAGAAAGCAAAGCCAGCTGGTAACATATGGTGCTTCTTTCCAGTTCAGGATGATTATAATTATTTCCATTAGAGCTGTCCTAATGTCATTTGGGCAATAAAAACAAAACAAAACTCATAAGTGTCTATGTACGTGGTGTATATAAATAGAGCCAAATGCAGGGCTATGGTGGGAGGCGCGGTGCGCCCCAGTCGCTGTGGCTGGCCCCGAAGCATGCTATCCGAGGACACATATCTTCAGAACAGCTGACAGGAGATGGAGCAAGCGCATCTCTGAGGTTATGCCAACTCATGTCAGAACTGAAACCTGAGCAAGAGCTCCAGCTGAGGAAATAGGAGGCGGGTGAGCACCGCTCCTGGATCAGAGAGGGTGCCTGTGTTTCCAGGGCAGCCCAGCACAGCCACAACTCAGCAGACACCAATTTTGTTCCCCTCAGCGCTAGCCCTCCCTGCCCACCGCCCAAGGGAGCAAAGTCAGCCCCTCACACGAAGGGGCAGCCATGCCCTCCCAGTCTGCTTTGCTACTTGTCTCTGAGCACCTATCCCAATAATGAGTATGTCCTGTGCAGGGTGGGTCGAGGGAGGTGCCTAGGATGCAAAAGTTACGGAGGTGCTCACTGTCAGGTGCCAACAACCCACGCCTCCCTTTAGGGCTCCCATGATGCTACCAGTCAGGCTCTGTTATTATCCCATCTCAGTCAAAACAAAACGAAACCCAGGGCTCAGCGAACAGACAGTACCTGCCCTGGGAAGGGGCGGAGCCAAGAACCCAGCCTCAGGCCACGGGTGGCTACTGGCTTAGCTCCTGAGCCCCCCACCCCCGGAGCACACGAGCACCCGCTGACCCTCAGGGGCCCGCGGGGCAGAAAGCACACTGAAGCCCAGTTTGCAGGCTGCCGCTGGGACCTCTGGTCCAGGCTCAGTGGGTGACCTTGGGCAAGTCCCTTCTTTTCTCTGTGCCTCAGTTTCCTTGTCTGCTGAAGCTGATGGCGTACTAAAGCAGGAGTTACCACGGCAGTGCCCACCGGGGCCTGGCTGGCCAAGCTAGTTAGAGCAGGAAGGAGTGTGTGTGTGTCGGGGGGGGGTGTGTGATAGAAAGTGGGGGGTCCTGGTGTGGACTGGAGCGTACAGGCATCTGGGAGGGTCCTGGCCACTCCAGCCAACCGTCACCAGGGGATTTGGGCCCAGTGTGACCCGACCTTCAGTTTTCCCACAGAAGCCAAAACCCTGATTTTAATGTGACAACCTAAATTGTTAAAAGCTGGAAATTAGTTCAAAGGGATTTAAAGCCCTTTAAGAGCCAATCAAAACCTATGTAGGGTCAGACACCACCCGTGGACCTCCAGCTGGCAACCTCTGGGCCCAGGTCAGACTCTTCGGGTGCACCCCAATATTCACTTGCCTCTTCCAGAGGAATAGAACCTCAGGTTTTTAGCTGGGCTCATAGCCCCCAGAATAAAGACATCATTCCCTGATTTCCTTTGTGGCTAAGGGTGGCCACGTGACCAAATGCACCCATCTGCCCAGCGGGAGATCGTGATAAGACTGACATCTATCTGCGGGCTGGGCGCTGTTCTAAACACTTTACTGCGGTCACCCCCTTGTCCTCACAACAGCCTCCCCCACCCCCTGTAGACACCACTGTTATCCACTTTTCCAGATGAGGAAACTGAGGCAGGTGCCCACGTTCACACAACCAGACAGGAACGAGCCAGGGTTCTCCCAGGCAAGCGGCCTTGCGGTCTCTGGGGGCCCTAGAGGCTTTGGGCAGCTGCAGGGATGGGGTTGGGGAGGAGGTCCTGGCTCAGGAGCCCCCACCCCACCCAGGGGGCAGGAGGGCTCGGTGGACAAGAGTGCAGACTCTGGAGCCCCGAAGACCAGCGCTCACTCGCGGGTAAGCCTCCTGCACCTCGGTGCCCTCTCCTCTAGTGGGCTCAGCGTGAACACCCACCTCGCAGGATTGCAGGGGCACCCAACGCACTGAGCCCAGGTGGCAGGCTGGAGGGCATGGAAGGTCCGGGATTGTTCTGGGCCAGGCCAAGCCTCCAGGGAACCAGCGCGAGTTTAGGGCTCCAGGGGCCTGGGAGGGGCCTCAGCCCACCTGTGCCAGGGCAGGCTGGCCCTGAGGAGGGGTCAGGAAATGTGTCCCAAACCCCTCCCCCGGCCATGTCCCCTCCGCCCAGCAGTCCAGGCCTGACCGCACCGTGTGCAGGGCTCCCAGCTGGTGTCAGGACCTGCCACCGGGCTGTGAGGACCAGGCAGGCAGAGGGCAAGCCGGGGAGGCTGAGCCCCGCCAGGGCCCTGTGCCACCCGGCCTAAGAGGCC